>CAKALG010045654.1:14368-27980 GCA_916700815.1 Helicolenus hilgendorfi
CTACATGTTTAAAAACATGTAAATTCATCTCTTTAGTATAAAAGTACTTTTCTGTTTGGTTTTCCTTTACAGACTTATACAAATAAAATTCTTCTGAATATCTGGATGAAAAATTATTCTCTCTGTTCCACAATAAAAAAAATAATTTCAGCCATTTTCCTGCGTTGCAACTGTGCAATTTTTTCATAATCCAAACACAGATGGTAGCCAGAAATTACATCTTTATTGCTCAATTAGTACAACGTGAAGCACAATTTTAAAATGTATTATATTATCATATGAGTTACATTTCTTTATATTGATATTTCTTCCGATATCATACAAAAGGTGTGAACGTTGTGCTAACATACCTGCAGTCTCATCTTTACTACGATGAGTTCACTGTCCAGTGCAGTAACATATATTTGTTCATCTTAAAATGTAGACAGAAAACCACAGAAACATGTTTTTAAAAAATTTAAGTGACCTTTAACACTAACGTTAGCTACCTTTTATTGTTAATTTCACAAAGTTAGCTAACTTACTCAAAGCAAATACGTATCTTTGATTATTATGGCTTCCTTTTTTCTTTCCTTTTATGCCATATTTCCATCACCAAGAAACGTGTCAACAACAAGGCTCATAATAAATAAAGTTACGCTCATTCATCTGGTCACTCACGGTTAGATGTCCAGTTAGTAGCTCTGTCAACGTGCAGACTATATGTGTGTGTGTGTGATAAACTACACGAAACAACCAAAACAGGATATGCAGCTGCAACCCAAAGTAAACTAAAAGATCAACTTAAACTTTGTCTTTGTGAAATGAACAAGTTACTATATTAAAGCTTCAGCAGTCAGTATATTTTTGGCATCATTGGTCAAAAATTCCATAATAAACTTTCAGCATATTGTAATTCAAGTGTTCTGAGAGAAAACTAGACTTCTGCGCCTCCTCATGGCTCTGTTTTCGGGCTTTAGAACATCTAGCAAGTGACAGGAGACTTTGACCAATCACAGGTCAGTTCATTGAGAGAGCATTCCTATTGGCTGTGCTCCGGACATGTGACCAGAACTTGGCGTACCTTCTCCAGATTTTACAATGGCGACAGCGTCACACACTTTCTCATTTTACAGCTAAACCGTGCACTACAAGATGATTCTGAGAACATCTGAGGAGAGAAATGGACATTAAAGTAACAGAATATTGATTCATATTTGATCAGCGCTGCCTAGTTTGACCGTTTGGTCGGAGTTTGCGAGTGATTGAAAGTATGTTACGATCTGAACTATCCTGCAGAGGCACTTTGGGTTCAGAATAAATGAATGAATAAAATAAAGACAAAATAAGATGCAGGTCCAGGTGGTGAGCCTCTGTGGATCATCAGGACACGGCTGATCCTCTCAACACATCCACTCTTACGATCACTCTGACAGAGATCATGGCTTCCATCTGATGAGAGAAGAAGAGAACAGAAGTCATGAATCAGTGTTTACAGAGACTCTCTTCATCAGCTGTCAGTCAGTGATGCAGCACGCAGTTCATTTATGAATCTATCATTAGCAGAACCAACCTCCATATCTCCGCTCACTACTCAATATCTCCAACAGTAACCGCAACTTATGTTCTAGCAAATTCATCAGTATGGTCGTTCCTAAAGTCTGCACCTCCTCTGGTCGTCACTCATTCCAGTGTGCTGCTCCTAGTGACTGGAACGAGTCAATAAAGACACTAAAACTCCACACCCTCATCCCGTTACCCTCCTTTAAGAGCTCTTCGGGCAGACCACATCATGGTTACTAAATGTAACCACGGTTCTATGAAATAAGAGCCAGTGATTTGAGGCTTCAGTCAGACTGATCTCAGAGCTGTGACAGATGAACTGATCAATGAGAGAACAAAGACTTTCTGATCAGGTTTGATGGTACGACAGTTTGATGGATGAGGACCACTGTCTCTATACATGTTGTGATGCTGTCAGCTGTAATCCAGCTTTATTTCCTGGAGACATGAACAACATCTTCTTCACATCAACTCTAACACATGATCAAAACAAGCTTCTGGCTGATCTGTTCTCTCTCTCTCTCTGTGTCACCATTCTCCTCTCACAACTTACCTGAGGAAACACATCACAACAACACTGCTGAAACCAGCATGGACCGACTCCAACCCTCTACTGACCTCAAAGTCTCCAGTCTACAGTGTGGACTCTCCACAAGATCAGACAGCAGCTCCACGTCTGATTCCTTCAGGTTGTTTCCACCCAGCTGCAGCTCTCTCAGATGGGAGGGGTTGGACTTCAGAGCTGAGGCCAGAGAAGCACAGCTGATCTCTGACAAACTGCAGCCACCCAATCTGAATAAAGAATAAATGATGAAGATAAAAATCACTTTATAATCCAATCAGATGTGTTCAGGTTTTAAATGTGTAGCTCAACATCACCATGTCCAAATCAATGATCTTTTCCATAAAATGAGTAGAGTGACTTTGTCATTGTGTTATTGTGGATCATCATGACAGCCTTCTACAGACATCATCCAGATGTCACCACAACATTCATACACCTGTTCATGTCAACACACATCAATAACATGCTGCTGATCTCTGTCTTCATCCATGTGTGTGTGCTGAAGGATCAATATCAAAGATCAGACATTACTTGTGGAATACGTTGAAACAATCAGAAGCCAGAGAAATATTTCTACTTCATGAAATAAACTTGATCATTGTAAAACAAATACCGTACCCGTACATTTCAGTGACCATCGGACACTGCATGCACGTTAGACGTTATTTCCTGCGTTGATTGAGTGGCACAGGAAATTACGTATCGCAATTCTTTCACCACTTCCTGTGTCCTCTATATGGCGCTAGAGCACACACGCTAACCATGCATTATGTTTCTCATTATCAAGTGTAGACCACACAATGTAAATTGAATCGGATGATGTTTGTCACATAACACTGACATCCTGTTGCCAGTAGGTGGCGCTATGACTATGAGTCAATATTGCCATGTAGATGTCGTCAGGCCTGAATTCTTATGAAGTATGTCAAGGTTGGGGCAGATTGGACCAAGTACAGTCGAGTTACAACAGTTTGTCTTTCAATGGCAAATCATGTAAATTCTCCGCCACGCCACATCAACGCCGTTTAAAAAACCTCACGATTAGAACAACTTTTCATCACAAAGGTCTTTAGATTGTACTGACCAAATCTGAAATTGATCAGGTTAAATCTGTAGGAAGAGTTTGTTAAAGTACAGAGCCTGGAAATAGCCCAAAATACACAAAATAAATCACATCGTTGAAATTTTGTAGGGGGCACTATCAAGCTCCCTTGCCACACCAAAGCAAAAAAAACAACACATTTTAACACTTTTAATGAGTGTGCCAAGTTTCATTTGTTTGCAAGCATATCTAGCCCTTCAAAAACAACTTCCTCTTTCATGGCGAATGATGCGTTGCCATGGCAAGTGAGTTCAACGAAAGCTAAAAAGCTTTGCGGTATGGCATCAGGGACTCCCTAACACCATGCTGTCCAAATTTGAGGTGGATCTGGTTAACCTGCTAAAAGTAGTACGCCAAAATATAGCAACTGTAACTTCCTGTTGCCACTAGGTGGCGCTATGAGTATGATTCAAAATGGGTCTGTAGATGTCTTTCGGAAATTCGGAAAAGATCTGACCATCTGGAGTTGAGTAACAACGGTTTGTTTGCTCATGGCGAGTAGTCGAAATTCGCCATGCCGTCACGGCACCACCGTTGAAAAAAAACAGACATTATCCAGATCTTAAGGCTTTTCTGACATATTTTGAGATGGATCTGAATAATCTGAGAGGAGTACGTTGTAAAAGTACACAACATGTAACTTCCTGTTACCAGTAGGTGGCGCAATGACTAGGAGCCCAAATTTGCATGTGGATGTCTTCATGACTCTTATCACACAAGCGAAATTTGAAGCAGATTGGAAAATGTATGCCAAAGTTACAACAACTTCTTGTTTTTTGGCAAAAGACACTTTTTCGTCGCCATGCTTCAGTCACACAGTTCGATAAAAGCTGAAGATTTTAACAACTTTTCGTCACAATGGTCTTAAGATACTAATGACCAAATCTGAAGTTGATCGGGTTTAACCTCTAGGAGGAGTTCGTTAAAGCACAGCGCCTGGAAATGGTAAAAAAAATAAAAATAAAATTCAAGTTGGCCAACTTCCTGTTGGGTTTACGATATACCTCCAACTGACTTTTTTACGTCTCCAACATGTTACATATGCCTACCAAATTTCATACATCTAGGTGAAACCCCACGCCGGGGCTACTCAATAGGGGGCGCTATTGAGCCATTTTGCCACATCCATGCACGAAACCCATAACATATATACATTTTCACCACTTCTGATACATTGGCAAGGTGTCGTTCATTTTTCAGCATGTTTAGTCCCTCAAAAATTAATTTTGCAGAAAAATAATAATAAACGGACCAATTTCAATATGGCCTTCGTAGACCTTCGGTCAGTGCTCGGGCCCAAATTAAACATATAAGATCTTTCAGTGACAAAGAGTCAGTGAACTGACCTCAGAGTCACCAGTCTACAGTGTGGACTCTCCAGAAAACCACAGAGTAGCTTCACTCCTGAATCCTTCAGCTCGTTGTTTCCATTCAGCTGCAGCTCTCTCAGATGGGAGGGGTTGGACTTCAGAGCTGAGGCCAGAGAAGCACAGCTGATCTCTGACAAACTGCAGTCACTTAATCTGAATAAAGAATAAATAATGTAAGTTTAGAAGACAACGTTCCTGCTTGAAATCATTCAATGTTTAATAACGTGTTCAGATCTGAAGAAGGTTTAGAACGTAGAAGTTTAGAAAAATTGAAAACTCCAAACACCCAAAGCCAACAGGATGCAGGTTAAAAACTGTAAAATACAAAAAGTGAAACAGAGCTCTCATTAATATTAATGACAACGTGCTGCTACTTCAATAAAGACGTAGTGACTTCACCTCTTAAACTCTGACAGCTCCACCAGTGGATCCATCGATACAAACTCATGTTGAGCAGCCAAACACAAATAAAACCCAGAGAAACTGATTCAAGATTCAACTCAAGATCTCAAAGTTTCTAAAGATGTCAAATATGTCAGGATGGATTTTGTGGAAATGTGAACAAAAGATATATAAAGTAAGACATCTACAATATATATATTTTAGGAATAGTGGAGTCATAAAATCAAAGGACCTTTCGTTTAAACTATTCAGTCAGTATAAGCATAATATAGATTCATATTTCTTTTCTTAGAAAAAACAAATACTGAATATATTTGTTATTGTCTGATAGCTGAAATAGAGATTTATTTATTCTTCATACTTGTATATTTTTTATTATAATTTCTTGGAAAAAAAGAAACATGATGAAAGTCAAGAATTGTGATATATGAAGGTTTTAAATGTGTAGCTCAACATTGCTCTGCCACAGTCAATGGACTAAACCACTGAAGAAGAAAATGTCCTTTAGCATTAAGGTACTCAGTGTGGATCAGTATAATATCAGCCTTATGTCTGCAGTTTAGTGTCACCACAACTTTCACATCATATTAATCTCAGTACGCAAGTAAAAAATGGTGTTTGACCTCAGAGTCTCCAGTCTCCAGTGTGGACTCTCCAGAAAACCAAACAGCAACTTCACTCCTGAATCCTTCAGGTTGTTGTCATCCAGATCCAGCTCTCTCAGATGGGAGGGGTTGGACTTCAGAGCTGAGGCCAGAGGAGCACAGCTGATCTCTGACAACCTGCAGTAACTCAATCTGAATAAGGAATAAACGAAGATAAAAATCATTTTATAATCCATCAGATGTGTTCAAGTTTTAAATGTGTAGCTCAACATCACTATGACCTAATCAATGATCTTTTCCCTGAAATGAGTAGAGTGACTTTGTCATTGTGTTATTGTGGATCATCATAATGTCAGCCTTCTACAGACATCATCCAAATGTCACCACGACATTCATACACCTGTTCATGTCAGCACACATCAATAACATGCTGCTGATCTCTGTGTTCATCTATGTGTGTGTGCTGAAGGATCAATACCAATGATCAGACATTATTTATGGAATACATTGAAACAATCAGAAACCAGAGAAATATTTCTACTTCATGAAGTAAACTTAGTTCAGAGAATCTTCTGTATCCAGATGTGACCATTTACCAACAATGATAAACATTCATTTACTTTAACAACTAACAGTGGACATTTTCTACAATTTCTTTAAGAAACACAAGTCTTTTGTAACTGCAGACTAAATTTAGTTCAAGAAACATGAAAATATGAAGAAAAAGGACATTAACAACTTTATGGATGTAAGTTATGTTTGTACATAAACCAGGTTCAATTGATAACTAAACATAAAAGAGCTATAATAGTAACAGAGAGTCAGTGAACTGACCTCAGATTCTCCAGTCTACAGTGTGGACTCTCCAGAAAACCACAAAGCAACTTCACTCCTGAGTCCTTCAGCTTGTTTCCTCTCAGCTGCAACTCTCTCAGATGGAAGGGGTTGGACTTCAGAGCTGAGGCCAGAGAAGCACAGCTGATCTCTGACAACCTGCAGTGACTCAATCTGAATAAAGAATAAATGATGCAAGTTTAGAAGACAACGTTCCTGCTTGAAATCATTCAATGTTTAATAACGTGTTCAGAGCTGAAGAAGGTTTAGAACGCAGAAGTTTAGAAAATGTAAACTCCAAACACCTGAAGCCAACAGGATGCAGGTTAAAAACTGTGAAATACAAAAAGTGAAACAGAGCTCTCATTAATATTAATGACAACGTGCTGCTACTTCAATAAAGACGTAGTGACTTCACCTCTTAAACTTTGACAGCTCCACCATTGGATCCATCGATACAAACTCACGTTGAGCAGATTGATTCAAGATTCAACTCAAGATCTCAAAGTTTCTAAAGATGTCAAATATGTCAGGATGAATTTTGGGGAAATGTGAACAAAAGATATATAAAATAAGACATCTACAATATACTGTATATATTTTAGGAATAGTGGAGTCATAAAATTAAAGCGTCTTCAGTTTAAACTATTCAGTCAGTAAAAGCATCATATAGCTTTGTATGTTTGAATATACTGAATGTACTGAATATATTTGTTATTGTCTGATAGCTAAAATAGAAATGATTTATTTATTCTTCATACTTGTGTATTTTTTATTTTCATTTCTTGGAAAAAAAGAAACATGATGAGAGTCAAGAGTTGTGATATATGAGGGTTTTAAATGTGTAGCTCAACATTGCTCTGCCACAGTCAATGGACTAAACCACTGAAAAAGAACATGTACTTTAGCAATAAGGTACTCAGTATGGATCAGTATAATATCAGCCTTATGTCTGCAGTTTACTGTCACCACAACTTTCACATCATATTAATCTCAGAACAGAATTAAAAAATGGTGTCTGACCTCAGAGTCTCCAGTTTACAGTGTGGACTCTCCAGAAAACCACACAGCTTCACTCCTGAATCCTTCAAGTTGTTGCCATCCAGATCCAGCTCTCTCAGATGGGAGGGGTTGGACTTCAGAGCTGAGGCCACAGAAGCACCGCTGATCTCTGACAAACTGCAGTCCCTCAATCTGAATAAAGAATAAATGATATAGATAAAAATCACTTTATAATCCAATCAGATGTGTTCAGGTTTTAAATGTGTAGCTCAACATCAATATGTCCTAATCAATGATCTTTTCCCTGAAATGAGTAGAGTGACTTTGTCATTGTGTTATTGTGGATCATCATAATGTCAGCCTTCTAAAGACATCATCCAGATGTCACCACAACATTCATACATCTATTCATGTCAACACACATCAATAACATGCTGCTGATCTCAGTCAAGTCTGGAATTAGAGGATCAATATTAAATCAGACATGTTGGACTTCATTATTTCATTCATTACATGGCCTTCTTCTCACTGTATCTGGTAGCTTATAAACAACAGCCACATGTTATATGTACATTAAAAGAGTTATTAGTGGCAGTAATCATTCCCCCTGTGAAGTGGTCCCTTCATAACACAACTACACTGTAAGAAATTACTTCATAAGTTCAACGGAAACTAATTTGAAGATTCAGCAGTCTGACTCAGACAAATGAAGTGAGTGTTTACTAGGGCTGGGACGATTCAACTATCTCCTGATTCGATATGTATCGTGATTTTTTAACTTTTTTAACACTAGATCATGGGAAAGTTGAATCATACACTTCTAGGGACTTTAACTCTGGAAAATCCAGTATGAATCAAATTAATATATAAATATATCAGTCATTATCAGGAATTATTTATAAAAAAATTTCCAGCAACCCAAAAATCAAAGAATAAAGACATTTCCCTCACAGATTAGTGGTATTTTCTTTTTAATTTATAAGGGACATGTAATGTTTTATACTTCTGGTGAATATAATCAATCAATCTTATTTCCATAGATGTATTTTGTATATACAGTTCCTTTTGTTAACACCTTATTTGGAAAACCGGACGTAGTGACACGTGTCTACTTCCTCTAACTTCGCCAAGTCCGTCTCTAGCTCTCCCGTCAGCTCCGTTCTCTTTATACATCCATGGTCAGCTCCATCGGGGCCGTTTGAATGCATTTAACATAAATGTCAGTATATGGGTGCTGTACAGTTGTAGCATCGGCCCATTTGACCATGGAGATGAGAGCGACGGCTGGCTCGACCGCAATGTTACCACAATACGATAACGTTTCCTGTTCGTGACAGAGTTAGCGTGCAGCTTTAGCCGTGATGTCTAGCTCTGCTTTTCCTGCAATTTGTGAAACCCAAAGTGTTTCCATCCTTTACTGGATTTGTAGTGTTTACCACGCTGGATTTAACATGCAAGGGTGCAGGTCGTATCCACGCTGACCCTCCAATGTCTTATACTTTCTTGTTTTGGCTCATTGTGGTTTGTTTTGGTTGATGGTTACGGAACGAATATGACATCATGTTACTCAGACTACAACAATTTAAGTGGTAACTTCCTTCTACCTCCACTCAAATGGAGCAAATATATCGATTCTGGCATTAAAAAATCTATTTAAAAATCGTTAAAAAAAAATTGCGAAACATAGGTGAATCGATTTTTTTTCCCACCCCTAGTGTTTACCAAAGTTACAGACTGTTTAGTACCAAATTCCCTCTTTGAGTTACTAATCCTGCAGCTCAACAAGGAAACTGACAAACACAACATACTTACAGGATACATTCTAAGGCTGGGCAATATATCAAAATTATATCTAAAAGACTATGGATTTAGTCCTCATCTCGTAACACTCAGGTTATACAGAGATTCCTTCACAGACAGAAGGAATGATGACAGACATCAATAACTTTTTGAACGTGTGAATGAACATGTGAGTATTGTATTGAGATAGACTTGAAAAAAATATGAACCTGCAAAGATGTTTCTGATGCAGAATATTTATTTGGTTTTTGTTGCAATCGAAATGTCTGTGGCTTCAAATAATAAGCCAATGCTGACATGAAAACAGAGCACAGTTAGATCTGCTGTCAAAAAGAACGTGAGAATAACTTGGAACCATAGAAAACTCTAATTGGATGGTGTCGTTCATAATCATCACTTATGTGCTTTTAAGTTGGTGCAATATGTGTTTGTTGAAGAGTGCTACACCTTTAGACATGTCCAAATAGAGCTCTACAGGAATGAGTCCTAATACCCAGAGATGAGTTATCATTTTATCACTTCCTGTTCCCTCGTCTGGAGGTCAATGGGTTTTTGAATGGGTTCCTAGTTAGATGCCTGAAATAAGGTCTGTGGTTTAAGGTCCAGTGTGTAGGATCTGGCGGTATATAGCGGTGACGTAAGGAGATTGCAACAAACTGAAGCCTCTCCTGTGTGCCAAGCGTGTTGGAGAGCTACGGTGGTCGACGCAAAAACGTCAATGTACCTCTCTAGAGCCATCTGGAGCAGAGCCAGTGTGTAGAGAGTGTGTGTACAAACTACATAAGCTTAAGTCAGTGAACTGACCTCAGAGTTTCCAGTCTACAGTCTGGACTCTTAAGTCCAGCAGACAGCAGCTTCACTCCTGAATCCTGCAGGTTGTTTCCACTCAGGTCCAGCTCTCTCAGATGGGAGGGGTTGGACTTCAGAGCTGAGGCCACAACTTCACAATGAGTATATGAGAGTCCACAGTGAGAAAGTCTGTCATGACACAAAAATGAAAACAATTTTAACATGAAAGAGGACAGTTTCATTTACTTCATGCATTTGATAACTAAACAATTTGATATATACTTTTTTTGATTAACATTTGCTCCTCACATCAGTGGTTCAGCTAATCTTATCTCACTGGTTGACATGAAACAATAATTCTCATCACTCTCTCTCAAACCTGCAGACTTTTAGTCTTTGTTGTTCTTTAATGTTGCAGATGAAGAGAGAGAAAATGTAGTTACATTGAGGCTTCCCTAATATCCAGTCTGTCAGTGTGATCTGATCCCAGGTCTGTCTCCACAAAGTTAGCATGAGGCCTTTTTGATTAGAAAAGCATTTTTAAAACTCAGTGAATAAGTAATAATAGCACAGTTGATAAAGTTGACCTCTAGCTACCTGCTGCTGTCAGGTTCACGTCCATAAATGGGAAAATTCAATGACTGCTGCCAAACGGTAGAGAAATTGAACAAATTACGTAATAATATTAAACCTGTATATAATTAAACATTCATATAATTATATATTTTGATGACTGCATGGGGTTTTGTCATTAACACTCTTTTCTGACCATCAGCTCAGTATTCAGCTCACAAACAAAATTAATGAACCAATGAGGTTGCATTATTTTCAACATAATGTCATCAGAAAGATGTTATCAGTGTATCAGCATTAAATCTCAGATCTCTTAAAATCTTAGATCTCTTAAAAAGCCTGAATTCTACCATTCTGCTGTTTTATATTCATCAGACTGCTGTTATTGGTGGAAGCTGTGTATTTCCTGTTACTACTCTTCTCTACACCAACAAGAGAGAGAAACACCAGAGTTTCCTTCTGTGAGTAACAGAATAAAAGGAAAGACTTAAAAACAAGATTATGGAACACAACTTGACTTCCTTAGCAATAAAATGCACCATTGCTCGATTCAACACACTCAGGGGTTTTACAACGACGATCTTTGTCTCGTATGACCAGTAGTTTAGACCAGTCTAATGCTAGAGTTGGGTCGGTTTTCGGTTTTCCGGTCCGGTGTACGAGCTTAAACCGGTTTGATTTTATGCTAACTGGCGGAACCGACATTTGTCATTATGACACGTTCTGGCAAATTAAAAAGTCGCTGACATCAACAATCTGTGACGACAGAGTCAAAGTGCTAAATCCAGCCTGTATTGCATTACTAATAAGCAATATGACAACGTGATTAACGTAATATTATGATGTTTTGTTGGTTTATAAACAAGAAGAGGTTTGTTAACTAGAAAGTTCAAGTGTTTTTTGGAGAGACGAGACGAGACATGGCAGAGCTGGTCTCAAAGAAAATTAAACTGCGGCAACATGGAAACATTTTGGATTTGAAGACAACGAAAGAGATGAGCCCAATAACACACAAGGTGTGATGTGGTGCAAGGCCTATTGAAAGCAAACCCCAGCACCAGGGCTCTGATCCCAGGAACAGCAATTGTCTGTTACTGTTACACCGGTTAAACCCAGCGCTCCACCAGCCAGCTGATCTTTTGTTTTTTTTGTTTGTTTTACCAGGTTCACATGTCGTCTCCGTCACCCAAAAAGATAAATAAGAAAAAACTGTAAAATGTAACAATTATTAGAAATAAAAAGATTAAGTGTTCATTAACTTGACAACCAGAAACACAACCTACTGAAACATTTTTTAACTCAACATTTGAAACAGCTCAAGAACATCTGTGACAAAATACAACTGACTTATTTATGTAATAAACATGTGAAACACATAGGAATAATTTTATAGTGTGTATATTTGAAGAACTAAACTAGTAATCTACTCTGATCTATAAAGTTAATCACATCTGGACTTACAGAGCTTTTCTGCAGTTCCTCACAGCTGGAATCAGTCTCCGTCGTCCCTCTCGTGTTGTGTTGTACTTCTTAAGGTCCAACTCATCCAGAACCTCCTCTGACATCTGCAGCATGTAGGCCAGAGCTGAGCAGTGGATCACAGAGAGGCTCTTCTCTGATCTGTTCTCTGACTTCAGGAACTCTTGGATCTCCTGATGTACCGAGTGGTCGTTCATCTCCGTCAGACAGTGGAAGATGTTGATGCTTCTGTCGGGAGAGATATTATCTCTGTTCATCTTCTTCAGGTTGTTGATGATTCTCTGGATGATTTCTGGACTGTTGTCTGTCCGACCCAGCAGATCTCCTAAGAGTCTCTGGTTGGACTCCAGAGAGAGGCCATGAAGGAAGCGAACAAACAGGTCCAGGTGGCCCTTTTTACTTTCAAGGGATTTTATCATGGCTCTCCACAGGAAGTCATCCAGGGTTGAATGAACATATCCTTTTCCCAGAAAGTCCTTCAGTACCTGTGTGTTCCTGTTTGTGTAACAGTGGACCATGTAGACTGCAGCCAGAAACTCCTGAACGCTCATGTGAACAAAGCAGTAGACTGTTTTCTGGAAGATCACACACTTTGTTTTGAAGATCTCTGTACAAACTCCTGAGTACACCGAGGCCTCTGTGACATCAAGACCACACCGCTCCAGGTCTTCTTGGTAGAACATGATGTTTCCTTTCTCCAGCTGTTCAAACGCCAGCCTCCCCAGCTTCAGAAGAACTTCCCTGTCAGCCTTTGTCAGCTCCTGTGGACTTGTCTCACGTCCCTCACCAAACTTCTGCTTCTTCCTCTTTGTCTGAACCACCAGGAAGTGTGCGTACAGGTCAGTCAGGGTCTTGGGCAGCTCTCCTCTCTGGTCTGTACTCAACATGTGGTCCAGAACTATAGCAGTGATCCAGCAGAAGACTGGGATTAGACACATGATGTGGAGGCTCCTGGATGTCTTGATGTGTGAGATGATTCTGCTGGACAGCTCTTCATCACTGACTCTCCTCCTGAAGTACTCCTCCTTCTGGGCGTCAGTGAAGCCTCGTACTTCTGTTACCCTGTCAACACATTCAGGAGGAATCTGATTGGCTGCTGCAGGTCGGGAAGTTATCCAGACGAGAGCTGAGGGAAGCAGATTCCCCTGGATGAGGTTTGTCAACAGCACGTTGACTGATGACTTCTGGGTGACATCAGACACAACCTCGTTGTTGTGGAAATCCAGTGAAAGTCTGCTTTCATCCAGGCCGTCAAAGATGAACAGAACTTTACAGATAGCGAGCTTCTCTGCTGTGACCTTCTGTAATGTTGGATGGAAAACATGAAGCAGCATGAGAAGACTGTACTGCTCATCTCTGATCAAGTTCAGCTCCCTGAACGAAAGCAGAACCACCAGACTGACATCTTGGTTTTCCAAGCCCTCTGCCCAGTCCAGAGTGAACTTCAGCACTGAGAAGGTTTTTCCAACGCCAGCGACGCCATTCGTCAGAACGACTCTGATGTGTCCCCGTTGGTCAGGTAAGGCTTTAAAGATGTCGTGGCACTTGA
>CAKALG010045657.1:0-24108 GCA_916700815.1 Helicolenus hilgendorfi
TGTTAATATAACAATTATAGTAATATATACTATATATACATAATTACAACATTAAAGCATTATTAATTACAATTTCACGGTTTGTTAACAGGAAAGTAACTATTAACTCAATTTTAATTAAGTATCCATTATGGTAACTCTACCATTTATAAATGGTGGTTAATTTAAAGTGCTACCGGATTTTAGTAAATGAGACTCTTACACGGTTCATTCAAGTTTTCAGGCACAACAGCACAGAAGCGCACAGGATTCAGCTCAGTTGAGTTTGCATAATCATTAATGGAGAACAAGGGCTAGTACCCTCGTTTACCAGTTAATTGGTCAATTCTGGCACTGACTTAGCCAATAATATTTCCAATGAGCCTCCTTCTGTCATTGGTCACCCATTCGACGGAGGAGCAAGAGCCATTAATTACTGCCTCTCCCGGACAAATGACGATATTTGCGTTAAGTGCTCTGGTAATTACTGAGGCCTAATCCAAAGTGGACCCCTGATTAAATTTCGTCAACGTAGCTTTTTGTAATTGAAATGACACTCAGAGAAATTACGCCTTTCTGTCCCTGAGCCTGCATAAGAGTTGGGACAGCGTGATTCTTGAGTGTGTTACTTTCATCATCCAACTCATCATTACTACTTGTTAGTGACTGGTTATCCGTTTTTTAAAACAGTAAATGTAGACCTCCTTAAAGGCTTGTTGATATTTGACACACTGACTTTCTCTCTCTTTTTCTTCTTTTTTTCCTTTCATTTCAGGCTGAGCAGGACAACGGTCACCCCCTACCGGCCTACGCCGACCTCATTATCGAGATCCTGGACGAGAACAACCAGGCGCCATATTTCCAGTTTGCCACCTATCAGGGCTATGTGAGCGAATCCTCCCCAGTGGGTACGACTATCTCAGCCAGTGCTAACCTCACTGCCCCCCTGGGAGTCATCGCTCTGGATAATGACATTGAGGAGGTAGAAAGAAAGGGCCTTTTATCCGGCTATGCTCACCGTTGCCTACACTTTACACATGTCCACCCACGCATGCATGCATACAAACACAGAGCGCTTGTAGTGCATTGATTAAATATTGAGTTAACGCCTACATTTATTTATTCATGTGTTTTTGTTGTGCGCAGGAACATATTCATGAGTCATTTTCCTGCTGTATTTTTCTCCTTGTTGTAGCTGGAACCTGGTGATACACCTGTAGGTAAAGGGGGTGGATTTTAGATGCAATGACACTTTCTCAAACACACACACACAGAGTGCAATATAGGGATGTCCCGATCAAGTTTCTTTTGCTCCTAATCTCTGATGTGAGTCCTTTTAAAATTGACTTTCTTGTGAAACAGAGATTAATCCAATATTTATGTTTTCCTGCATAATACAGCTGCACTGTGCACACTTAATAGCTTAAAGTATTTATACAGTAAAGCAAATTCAGTTGAGGGATTTAACAGGTCTTCATTATTGCAGCTTTAATTTGGCGCAATATTTAACATATATAGCATCATGTAGTGTTTTGTATAATATCTTTGCAGAGATGAGTGGCAGTGTGGGGGGGCCGTTGACGTAGGAAAGATTGGAGAGGATTTAGACAAGTTCTCTTCATCTCCACTTAGAACAAAGTGCTGAAGGTTAAACGCTTTTGTTTTGTTTTGTTTATTTGGTGTTCCTGAAAAGTACTCGCTTTGCTGGCACAATGTCAGTATAATTTGAAACTGACGTTTTCTGTTCCGTCGCCCACTATGCCTGGGGCTGAATGATTTGGGGAAAATATCTAATTGTGATTTTTCTGACAGATATTGGGATTCGATTTCCGATATGATTTTTTAAAGTTAAGCTTCAGTTCAATATTCACCTTTTAATATATTTAAAACATGTGATGGAGCATTACCACATGAGACACCATGGAAATATTAACTGCTCTATATTCCAATGAAAGGATGAGAACTTAAAGATATGAACATGTATTTTATTTTTTTTTTTAATTGGCAGTGAACAATCGAACAGGACAGTTATCACAAAAGCTGTAACTTTGTTAGGTTAAGTTAAATAAATAAAGTAATAATACAAAAAAAAATAATTCAATAAGAAAATAATAGGACTTTTCTGTAAACAATCTCTGACATTGACGCAAAATCATAAATCGTCATTTAATTGTGAGTGATGTCAAATGTTTGCGGAGCCAATTGATCATGGGGCCATATTTCTGGGGTTCCGGTGTAGCCAGCGCATAACCGGGTCAAGAACGCTGCTCATTGTTTTACAGTCAGATTAACAACTTGAGATGTGAGAGTGGAGTTGAGAGGCGACGTGTATGACCGGATAGTTTCACAAGTCGCCAGTTTACAAGCTAATTTTAAACCAACAAAAAGCTAAATCATCGTCAGACGATAGCCGGTGAGTCATCTACATGTGAAGGCAGAATCTGTTTATGGAGATTATAACATTGCCGATATTGATCCATTAAAAAAAAACCTTCATCTTGATCCCTACTCTGCAAACTGACTTGGGACATCCCTACTGTTAATTCATGCATCACTTTTACAAAAAGTAAAAACAAACTGAGAACACTTATCACTGCTGGAGACATCCTAAACAACAATTTGTGAGCTTTGCAGTGTGTCCGCAACTGCCGAAATGATGTTTTCTGTTGATTCAAAATTTCATGAGCGGTGAATTAAATGCTATGTAGGTCTCCAGTAGTGACGGGTGTGTGTGGATCAACATGGCTGATACACTGACTTTTGTATCCTAATGGGAGTGTGTTTGCAGTGTGTTTGCTGTGCTGTGTTCTTCTTTTTATTGATGTTTTTGCGATGTTTTTTCTGCAGTTTGCTTCAGTCAAAAGTTATGCAGTGAATCTCTTTGAATACCAACTTTACTCTTTTAAAAGAGTTATTTTTATTTCTTGAATTGATTGTTGTGTGCGTAGTTGGATGAAGGGGGTGTGTTAAACACGCGTTTGACACATTTAACAAGCTGTGTGATTGCGTGTGTGCATGTTTGCGTGTGTTTTCGCCAACAGTGGCTTTCAATTCCCTCAAACCCTAACTGCACTGATAGATTTATATTTGACTGGGTGGTCTCTCACACACACATACACACACACACACACAGCCAAAACAAATGACTACTTCCTTTAGTTCATCATTCAAAATATCCCTTTACTCAGTCTTTGGAGGAGATTAACAAATCAAAGTGGAGTGGAAACAGAGATAACGGAAATCAATAAGCCACCCAGTCCTGATGTTTACCAAACTCTCTTAAGAGGACTCATTGATGGACGTGAATCGAAGTCGACTCGCCGCAATGGACCACAAAGGACTCAAGGTTTATTTGTTAAAACAAACTAACCACAGAAGTTATGACACGTCTTTGAGAAATGGCTCTTTTTAAAAAAATGTTTTCAAGCTTATTTAGCACCATAACACCCTGAACAAAAGCTGTCAGATCCATATCTTTTAACGAGTGCTTAATGTGGTCAATATTTTTTTTCCCTACAAAGGAACAGAGGCTATAATGGGTGTATGTTGTTTTAGCAGAAGTCATTTCCTCTCGTCCTTTCTTTATTGATACTATCATGTTAAAAATATATTGGTTTCTGGTTCCGACCTCAGCTCCTCCTCTGCTGTTTTCTGAAGACAGATGCCAGCAGATTACTTTTTCAACTCTTTGGCAGATCAAAATGTACTGTTTGATAGGTTTTCTCAGCCCCACAGCTGCGGCCTTGAAGAAAAAAAGAAAAAATGATGAAACACTCATGTCACTATGGTAACGTGTTTCTTTTTGTACATCTTTCTGTTGGAAGACGAAAGACCCCATGGTAAAGATTACCCTGGATGACTACACCACGATCTTCAGCCTGACCCCGACTGGGATAATCCGCTACCTGAGGCTCATCAAACCTGTGGACCGGGAGAAGCAGATGGCCTATACTTTCACGGTAGGCCTCAGACTCAGCGGTAGCTATCTGCAAGACTAAAGCCCTGTGACCTACATCTCCTCTTCTGTGTATATTAATAGAAGTCACAGGTTAGCTCCATACCAAGAGGCACTTGCAGATGCAGAGCTGACCTGACACTTTTAGAGCAATATGACCTTTATGAGTGGTCAAATAGCAGCGAAGTAAAACTGTCTGTTCACTTGAATTTACAAATTTCCATCCAAAGGTGAACCGAAAGCACATCAGACCTCTATAGTTTTGTACATTCAGTCGGAAAAAAGACTTTTAGCTTGTGTAAATCTCTACTTTATACCATGTGGAGCTAGATACTGTAATTGTTATTGTCATATTATAGTATTATACTATTATAGTATAGTAGTATTGTAAGCATAATATTACTGTAAACATTCAGTTGCACCATTGTCTATGGGATCTTGATGATGCTTCTCCATTATAATCTCCACAGTAATATAGTTTAGTTTACTTACACTTTATTCATATTCCTTAGCTTCTAACATTTCAAATGAGACCAAATATATGCATTTAAGCCTTATTGTTGAGGAGCAAGTCCTAATTAATTTTGGGTAGTTATCTTCATCAGTTTGACAGCGCATATATGGCATAAAGATATAAACTGCAAATACAGAAAACACAAACAAAGCATGTTGTACAGAGCATAATGAAAATGTCTGGCCAACATTAAAAAAACAATGAATACTTCAACAATTTGAAAATAATTTTTGAAAATGAGCTAACATATTCATTTTAGTCTCAACATTCTGACTGTATGATCCCCATATTATTGGAGATATTAGCTATTTGACTAGCGTTATAGACTGTTATTAATTACTAGCGTGCTCACTGCTCACCAGTTTTTAGTTTCCCCCCAGAAACTTATACTGTGTTGTAACTTAGTTCTGTTGTTGCAAAGCAAACTCTATTTGCTTGTATCTTCTATATGTGCAGCACATTTCTACATGTCCCTTAAGTGCTGTCAAATTGATGAATGTGTTTCTTAATTAGCTTGCGCTTTTATCTGTTTGTTGTGGTTCTTCAGATGCAGTTCCTTGAGCTCTCTCAGCCACCTTCAAATACACGTCTTATTGTATCTATACAATCTACGGTAGAAATAAAACTTGGTTACAAATCATTCAAGCACTCACACAAACAAAACTCTCAACTATCTCTTAGAAAAAAAGCTAATTTTCCCATTATGTCAAACTATTCCTTTAAAGAGACATATCAAGAGTATATTCTGTGGGAACTCTCTAATCCTCTGATATATGAGACGGTTCAGTCTCAGTGAACGCCGCAGCTACCTTCATGTTCCATTAGGATTCTGAAGTGGGTAACTTCATCTTTTTAATGTTTTATTAATCTTCTTGCTGTATGGGCTTTTTAGTGGGCTTATTTGAGTTTCTGTTTTACTGCTGTTACATTGACGTCAACAGACGGGTTTACCAAAATGACTTGTTTCTGCGCTGCTCAGATGGAAGGCAGCATCTTGGGTAATACAGTAGCTCCCTCCATCCAGGAGTATTCTGCTGGATTAGAGAGTCGGCAGACCAGCAGTGAGCTCTGTGGGAATGGTTCCCTGGAGAGTGCAGGAGTTTCTGAGCAGGGAGGATTCGGATCGCTGTAGATTCAGATGTAATGCTGCGTTTGGTTGGGTTGGTTTGGACATCAGCAAATTATGAAGGTATGATATATTTATTGTGTTTTTGTTTTTATCTTTTTACTACTTCCATTCTTGTCTAGTATAGTTTGCTCTCTTGTTTGGGGTGTGAGGATCTTAGATGCTGTTTTTGTTTCCTTTAAGCATTCAAGCTCAGGATTTACTCTGACTCCACATTACAGTGAGAGCTGAGAGAGTGTGCCTCCGCTTTGCAGGAGTGATTATTCAATACCGGTTTTACAAAGTGGGCAATCTCTGTTTCTGAAAAGTGAAGCCAAAGCTTAATTGTGCATTCCTTCTAATAGCCAGCAGGGGGGAACTCCTCTGGTTGCAAAAATAAGTCTGATTGTATAGAAGTCTATGAGAAAATGAGCCTACTTCTCACTTGATTTATTACCTCAGTAAACATTGTAAACATGAGTTTATGGTCTCAATCGCTAGTTTCAAGTCTTCTTCAATACAGCATGATGTTCATTTAGTAAATTATGGTCCCATTTAGAGTCAAATAGACCATAAAGCAGGGTATGCTTTAGGGCGTGGCTACATTTTGATTGACATGTCGCTACCACGGCGTTGTGCGGTCTGGGAGTTGTCCGCGTTTTCATCTTACAACTTTAACCCTTTCACAGTGTGTTTTCAGTTCATAAAAGTTAATTCTAACACTTTTTGTTGCCTAAAAAAGTCTTTTTCAGTGTTTGGTTGTGCTAAGCTCCACCCTCTCCTGTCACTTCTGGTTGCAAAATGCAAGATGGCGATGGCCAAAATGACAAACTCGAGGCTTCAATAGTCCACAAACTAATGGGTGACTGTGACTATGTCCACTTGTTAATCGTAATCCGAGCTTCTTCTCGCTTTGTTGACATAGCCAGGCCGGCTGTGCATGCTTTTAGTGCATGTTCATGCATGTGAGCGTGCCCCACTGGCTGCTGCTCTGCATTGCTCTTATACGACGGTTACAGCTGATAACACCGTCCCTATTGACGGCGCTGTCGTCGCGGAAGCGTAGCACCTCACCCACCGATTCCCCCTCAGATAAACACAGTTATCTCTGTTAGCACTTTCACCGTTGTTTGCAGTGTCAATGCTTTTAGCATCGTTAGCTGCGACCCACCGGCTAGCCGTCGCCATGTTGAGAGCCGTTGAGAGGCTATAGAAATGCTCCCAATCCCATATTTAGCACCATTAACATGACATTTTTGGCCACAATAATCATGACAAATTGATACGAGCGCATTGTGTATACTTGGATCAGAGTTTGTATCGCGTATTCATATTTTTGTATAGGACATGCTAAACAAGCTATTAACATGAACTAACAGGCTGTTACTCCCAGAGGCCTGAAGTGGATTTTTAGGCTTCAAGTGTATTTTCTTCTGTTTTATGCACGTAACATCAGTGATTGTGTATTTGGTTCTGAGCGCTTACATACCAGCCAGTTCAATACACGAGTACAGGAGTCAATACAATGAGTTAAACTCATGAGTCATGAATGTTTTCTTCAACTCGAACTGATCTTCAAGACTAGACGTTGCATTTTGTTGAAATAATCTTAATTGAATCCAATACTTTCTGAGTGTTTGCTAAAAGCTTGTTAACATAATGTTTATTAGATAACGGCATTGAGGCTTTGAAAGTTCTGCTTTTGCTTTTCCGAAGATGATGTTATTTCAGAGATGTCATTGAGAGAAATCTTTGCTTTGCGTAAACGCTAGCATCAAATCAATTTCATAATCACTCTCTGCGCATCCTGGACTGGAAGGAGAGAGAGATCCAATTTAGATAAATATCAGCCTTCAACGGTTATATAGTTTATTTTTCCTGTCAGTTGTTATTACTGTTGGTGTGTGTGATTGAGAGGGATGAGGAGGCAGGCTTGACGTTGTTTACATCTGTTCTGTGTAACATGTGTTTGTACAGAGTTGTGTTGACACGTGTACAAGTACGGAGTGTCTATACGTACAGTTGCGATGAGAATCCAAATCTGCTCTCTCTCTTGGCTCCCAAAAAGTGTCTGGCGTCTCTCTCCTGGGGCTGGCTGGAGAACAGAGACGCCGTTTGATTGGAGACAAAGTAGATGCTGTCTTGTCATTGCATGTTTCTGTACAGCACTGTGCATGTTTAGCTCCTACTAAAGGCTGATGTACAGCAAGATGGTCATTTCCATTTTGGCACACAGTGCAAATATTTGAGGGAAAGCAATTTTCCCCGCACAGAAACATGTATTTCTTGCAACTGCCACACTTGTTGTTTAGATCTCCTCTTTCTTCGTCTTCATTTGTTGTTTTTCTCGATGCATTTTCTTTCTCCCTGCCAAGTCCTGGAGATCAGTGCCGCCAAGGACAAATAAACACAGAGTTTGCTCAGTTTGCAAACTGTCCTTTAGGCAAGCTTTGTACAAGCTCCCTCTTCTGATCACCTTAAAGGCATTTCCAACTTTAAGGGAATGAAAAATGGACGAATAATACTGGAAAGTGTAAGTGACTTAATGGCGGTGGTAGAAACAAGTTTGACGCATTGTCTTATCAATGCAAAGCAGTCCTGAAAGCATAAGCTTGAATAAAAAAAACTGTTCTCTGCGATTCATTTCAATAGACAGACTTTGTTTACTTCAGTTTTCTAAAGCTACAACATGTATTTCTCCTGTTTGTGTTTACAGATGGTGGCATCAGATGGCGTCCAGCAGAGTATCCCTGTAACTGTCAACATCCTGGTCATTGATGCCAATGACAACACGCCCACGTTTGCCGAGGTCTCCTACAGCGTTGAAGTCTTCACAGACATGCAGCCGGGGGAGACGGTACTACAGGTAATCAATCCAGCAATCGTTCTCTCGCCTTTACTCCCTCTCGTTTGGTCTCTCGCTCCGGCACTCTGCTTTACGCCTCCGTCTTTGTCCCCGTCGTGCAGAATCTCTCACACGCACATGTTCTTTCACGCTCAAAGTAAACAACCACACCAATCCAGTGCCCAGTTACCCTTTGTCTCATCTGCAGTCATGACAGACAAGTCAGAGAGGATGTTTCACTCCGTCCTCAGTGCACTGCACGCCAGGGAAACCTGTTACCCAGAAGATCAGCTGCTTTCATAATGAAGTAAATTCACTGTCAACGATAACCATTCATTTTCAATTTTTCCCCTTGCATAAAATTAATTTTAAAAACAGGATTTTATATGTTTTGATAAATTGTAAGAATTGGGCCTCAAGCAGGAAGCGATAAACAAACAAAAATCCCTCCCGTTTTTGTTTGTATCCTCAATTTCTTAGTAATACCCATTGGACTTCTGAGATTCACCAATATTTTCTTATTTTTGCAAGGAAACATAAGTTTTAAAATTATATGAAAGTAATCCAATTTAAATTATTAAATGTTTTAGAGTAATTATGATTGGATTATTAAATTTGTGCGCTGAAGAAATACTATTGGTCCATTGATCCCAATTACTGGCTGGCTCACGCTAAAAGATTTTTCAAATCTTAACAGATGTTGAAAATGTGAGAGACCCCACACATAATGACACGTTATGTTCAATTGAACAATTTCGCTCCTAGTGTGTGGTGTGAAACGGTTTGGTCAAAACAGCACACAACACACTAACAGATTCCATTCATGAACAAGAGTCCTGGACTAAAAAAAAAATGGAAATACTATGCTATCAAACGTGACTTTAGTGTAAACAAACATGGCAGACGACGGGCAGGAAGAATTAGCGATGTTAGTTGGCACTATTTTGTACTGAAAATTCACAAAGTATGGATGGATGAAGTCATGGAGACACGTAAAATAAACACTTGTGTTGTTGCCACAAATTAACAAGTTGGTCCTCCATTTCTGAGGTCCATCTTACTACTTTATGCTTTGCGTTTTGCATTAGTCCATGCATTAGCTGCAGCTACTGTCTATCGTTCTTTTCCACGTGACTGCATCAGCGACTGTCCTCAGGGTTCCCCACACACAACAAGATATCCGATCATAAATATTGAACATGTTTAATCTTTACGATTTTAAATCAGTGCGACGGGGATGGACTTCCGAGCCAATTGGGGGATGTAAAAAAACACACCACAGGAATATCTGGAAAGATCATCTTTAGAACCATCAGAAAATCAATGTTTTTTTCCCGTTCAGATGCATTCAGTGGTGCATCTATCTTATCTTATCTTATCTTATCTTAGTTTGTCTTCTTATAGCCTTTTTGCGTCTCTCCAATTCTTGGGCATATGCCTGAGTATTTGCCCATGGCACGATACCTGTCCTTATATGGTTTTTAGGGGGCGTTACCTACTGTATGCTAATAATAAACAATCGGCACACACCTCCAATTACGATCAAATGGGATTCATCATTCAGCACACCTGGGTAAAAGCAGATTTGGATGGTTAAGAATGTTTGGTGCATCTGGAGATGACTTCTTTTATTTATTCTCTTACAGAAAATATGAGAGGAATATAAGAGAGTGTTGCTGCATTAGGCCCATTGTTTACTTGATTTCATTAGAGCACTGGCTTTAAAGGCTTTTCTTTTCAAAGACGTACCTATACACATACTAAAACCAACTAAAGCAAGCTTTCATGCACATGCAAAGGACATCTGTAAGGACATGCGTAGGCACATATATATGCACACGCAGTAAATCTAAATGTAAATCCATAACCCTGTTCTGCTGTGTCTATTAAGGTGGGGAGTTCCATCATTTCATTGTCTCGTATTCGGTAGTCGGAGCATGTCCTTCAGTTGATCTGTCCTCTCAGCGCAGCCTCTCCAAAAAAAATGCCAAACCCTTAAAAGGTCAAGTTTAATCAGTCTTAAAAATCAGCCGTTTCGCCCTCCCTGAAATGGGGCCAGGGGTCACAGAGTGTCTGGTACGAGCGCTTAACCGATTTTTATAAGCCGTTTATGAGAGCCGCAGGCCCCCGGAGGACGCTGCTGCTTATTTGATGCTACAGCTTTTACTCCGACGTCAGGAGCATGAAAAAGGAGGGCTGGGCAGCTTGGATTAGAGTTTCAAGGCCTTAAAGATAAAAAAAGCCAACTATGCCATGGTCTCATAATTACAAACAGCGGGATTCCCTAAATACAGAAATGGGCTTTTGGGAAATTGTGGCTGCTTAATTCATTTGATAACTATGCAAGACATATATTTATTTTGTGCTTTTTTTCATCTTTCCACATCTTTGTAATCCATCTTGTATGAAAGGAATTAATTCCATCCAATCTAAACTTTATTGATCATTAAGGTTACCAAACTGCAATCACTGGGAGTGAAGATATCGCAGCCAGCGGGAAAAGTCAGTAGTGTGTATACTCTCAGCTAAATGCCAACCATTTGTTCCTATCTATACAAACAAAGGTCATGTCTCTATTAGTTGATAATATGGCACCAAAATGGATTCTGCTGTGGGTTGGCAACTTGACTGAAGTCAGTCACAAACCCCTGCTGAGAAATATTTACCGCATGACTGGTTCAGTAAGCATGTTGCTGGCAGCTGTGCACACTCCCTCCGCAAAAGCACAAAGTACAGATAGAAATATCAGCATATTATAATGTGTCTGTCTTTTTCTCTCCCTCTGTTCTCCCAGTTAACAGCAGCAGATGCTGATGAGGGACTGAACGGTCTGGTGACCTATGAGATACTGGCCGGCGCCCAGGGAGACTTCATTATTAGTAATCGCTCTGGACGCATCACTGTGGCGCCAGGTGTCACTTTGACTGTGGGACGATCTTACGCGCTCACTGTCAGGGCCGCTGACAATGCACCAGAGATCCAGAGAAGGTATTGTACAGTGCAGTCCAGTACCCTGTTGTCTGCGTTTCCACCGCGGTCTAAAGAGCTGCGAAGATTAGGCAAATTAGTCCGCTGACGTATGAAAGAGCAAAATGACATTAAATGAGGGTTGCTGATGGTCACAGCAGTAAACATACTCTGCAACCTGCAAATCAGTGTTTTCGCCTGTTTCATCAAAAAAACACATTGGAAAAATATAAACCCTAGAAAAAAACTCACTGCGACATCGATGTTTACTGCTGCGTATATTTACGGATGTACGTTGGATGGAATGAATGAAATGCAAAGGAGGAAAGTGAAACTAAGACCTTCTGTCTCCACAGTAAATCATCTATTGAGTGTTTGATATGTATTTATTTGTGTTTAGCTTTTCAGAACTTTTCTTCCTCTCATTCACAGCACCACCGTGCTGTCTCCCTCTTCTAACGTTAGCGCTTGCCCTCACGATCTCTCTTAACTCTTTTTTCTCTTTATCTTTTTTTTAATGAGTCGGGAGGCCGACAGCTGAGCCTAACTTTACTTTCACTGTTATCAACCAAAGAGAAATATTCCCTCCTCGTCCTAAAATGGTCCTAAATCGATACTAGAGTTCTTCCCTGTTTATGAATGAAGCGGTACACGAGTTGAAGCAGCGGTGCTGTATGTGTGTGTTTGACCAAGAAGCAATGGTCATCCCTACAAACTCCATCCCAAAAGTTCCGATACTTTCAGAAAGTACTACCCGTCCGACCAAGGCCTTTTTGGGGGGTAAAAAGACCCCATAAAATGTCCCTTACATAAGACCGTAATTAAGACACAATGAGTTCCTCAAAAGGTTCCTTGTTTTGGGGGAAAGTTCCTGCGTTGGAAACAGGGCTTGGCAGTCAGTTTAATTTGTCTGCCTCCTCAAGGCTGCAGAGGAGCTACCAGCATGTGTTGTTTTACAAGTCTTATTTAATTCAATATGTGTAATCATAGAAATTCATAAGTTAGCTTCCGGATGACACGGAAAGTTTTCTCTAGGCTCAATTATGAGGAAGTATCATTTCTGACAAGCTGTTGTGAGTCAAAAAACAGATGGTCTTGTTCCATCGAACACTGAAGAGATTCTGGTACGAGGTGTTTCGTACGTTGTCTCCCAAAGAATTTTGTGCAAAAAGCAAAAAAAGTTCAGCTTTTATATAAGACATTGTAGTTGAGTGTGGAATAATTGGCCTCTTTGATTTCACCAAGTAAAACTAAGACTGGCAAAGACACATTTAATCTGCCCATGGCATTAAAACAAGCAGCGGGTTACAGATTGACGTATTGACACAATGTACTACTACTACTACACGTCAGATCATCTTCAAGTACATGTAAATGTGTACCTTTAGAACAGTTCAACTAAGGACGTCTCACGGTGAATTAATAAATAATCAACAGTCAGTTCCATTCTCATGTGTGCTGCTCTGAACAACTGAGAACAAGCAGGCTGATTTTAAGCATGCAGATTCTTCACTCATGAACAAATCATGAATAAAAGGCTTGTATTGTTTTTGACACTTAGGAATGTAAAAAAAACAAAACAAAACAGATGTGCCCCAGATAAAGATCCCACGTAAAAGAAATACGACCAAAACCTGTTGAGTTTCTGTTCCCTTTTCTGCAATCAAGTTTATACATTGTGAGAAGCTTTTTTACTATGCTGTGGGCAAGGTACTTGAGGTTCCCACGGCGCTGTCAGTGGGCTGATGTGTGCTTTTCTTTCTGCCAGGAGCTCCATCACTACAGTGTACATTGAAGTTTTGCCTCCCAACAACCAGAGCCCCCCACGCTTTCCTCTCCTCACCTACAACCTTGAAGTCAGCGAGGCCATGAGGATAGGAGCTATTCTGCTCAATCTGCAGGTGAGTCACTAACCCACAAATCACACACAGGCAAGGCACGTGCAGATAGGAAAATGTGAAATTTAAGGAGGCATTCGATATGATGCTTCAGTGTGATGACTTGTTTAATACATTGCTAAAGGGTAACTTAGATATTTTTAAACCTGGACCCTATTTTCCCATGTTTTTGTGTCTAACTGACTAATAGAGTGCGGCAGGGATGATGTATATTTGTAGCCCAACCAGGAACTTAGCATCGCACTGGTTCCCTCAACAAAAAGCCAATGGGATTTTTCCCATTTTTCCTCTCATCGCTCCTCCAAGATCCTTCCTCGCGGCCCGCTCCTCGCTCCTCCGTGCAGAAATAAAAGCTTTGGGACGGTCTTCAAGATGGCGCACCAGAACAACTTCCGGTTCAAGTGAGGAGCGAGGAAACAACAAATAAGACATTTGTGATGTACCCAGAGATGCTGCTCACTTGCCCTCGCAGCTTGTTGGCTCAATACTGGACCAATTTCAAAAATTGTTTTCCCCATTAATCATTTAGATACAAAACATGGGAAATTAGGGTTATAAAAATACCAAAGTTGCCCTTTAAAGTAAATAGCAGTTTTAGACAACAACACATTTTCTCCCTTTTCTCCCTCACATTTCACTTCCCAGCATACAGTAGGCTCACCTTCACTCCAGTCAAGCATCCTTGTTGCTCAGCTGTCATATCTCATAGCCTTCAACTTTAATGGCACTATTTGATCTTCAAGAACCTGCATTTTTTTTCCTTCCCCCCAGGCCACAGACAGAGAAAACGACCCGATCACATACCGCATTTTGAGTGGGGATTCCCAGAAGGTCTTCAACCTCTCTGAAACGTAAGTCCAGATAATTATTTATTTATTTTCAAGTACAGACGGGTCCCTTAACTCCTCCAAGGCTGACATTTACGGATGGTTGTGTGTACATATATATATAAATGGATGGAAAGGCAAGTCAATTATTGATCGACAGAATTTCTTTTATCATAAGTTCCTTTGATAACATGATTTTAAAATGAGCATAGCAAATACGAAGTTTGCATGTTCGTTTTGTGTCTGCGTGGGTTTCCTCCAGGGTCTCTGGTCAAAGTTCAACAACATGTAGGTTACTGTAGGTGAACTGGAGATTGGAAATAGTTTTTTGGTGTGAATGTGTTTGTCTATATACTATATGGTGTACCCCACCTCTCTCCAACTGCATGTTGAAAAGGATAGTTGTATGGAAAATGGATGGATGGTGACAATCCCCTGGAAAACTAGAGTTTTATATTATTAATATTTCATAGTTCTGAAGGCCACTCTTCAAACTCTGACATCAGTTTGAGAGTTTATTGAGGTTTCTTTTAGATACAAGACAAAGCTGTTGTGTACAATGGCTTGTTTATCAGTGGCTGGCTTTTGTGTTCCATGCTCTCTCAAGTGAAAAGGCTGGACAAACAGTAGACGCAGTGTTCTTTCCTTCACTGTGACGGCCGTGGAAGAGGCCCTTCAAACAGACTAGGCAGGGTCTGACTATCATCATTAGATTCCCTCAGATGATACAGACTGCCAGAGCGAGTGATGGTGGTGGGGAAGACGGAATGAGAGGAGAAGGGATTGTGATGGTAGGGACTAGATGCTGACGTGCCTATTATTGGTTTTGGCTGATGCATTAGCCAATATATGACTTTGTTTTATTAATACTGGCGCAGGCTGCTGGCACTATCAAGAATCCCAAAGAACCAAGTTGAAAAGAAAATCACAAGTTTCAACTCAAAAGGATTTACAATCTGTAACAGGAAGAAAAAGGGAAGAAACCTCTTCTGTGACAAAGTTGCAACACGCTGAATGCGATGACTGATTCGATGAGTGACCGGTATACCGTTGCTAAAATGTCCTGTCTGACATTAAAACCTTTAAGCCTCCCCAGGAGAAACATGTGCTGTTGTTGGGCCTTTGATCCCGTCCGCATGTTGTGTGAAGGACAGGTGGTGGTCGATCTCGGTGCCCAGGTACTTAAAGATGTCAACCTGTTCCACCACCTGCCCCTCCAGTCTGAGTGGTCTAGAGAGAGATAGAGAGAGAGACAGAGAGAGAGAGAGAGAGTGTGTGGGGTGTAATAATAATATAGGAGCCAATATGCATCAATCTCTTTTATTAATGCATTGATTAACTGTTATATTTACGACATACATGAATGTATCTTAGATTAGAGGTCTTTTCTTGAGTGATTGGTTACAATTTGCAAGACACTAATATATTGCTCAGTAGTACGACGAGGTGAACAGGATAAGTTTCTTTCATATGTCATCCGAAAGTTCAGTTCACACAGATTACAATGAACTAGTTCACGTTCATAGTTCACAATTTTGAAAAGGTCACAGTCCCAAAAATTGAGCTTGTTCACTTCAATGTCTTCCGTTTTTTTTTCTTTTAAAGTGGTCAGATGCTATGGTGTTTAATTAGTCTTTCAGACTTATTTTCAGCATCTGGTTCCCCACCACCAGGCTCAGGGACAGCTTCATACCGCAGGACATACCAGTCTTTTGAACTATTGAGCTCCTGAGCTCATCAGGCAGCTGTGGCTCAGAGGTAGAGCGGATCGATCCTCCAGTCCGCATGTGTCCTTGAGCAAGATACTTAACCCCAAATTGCTCCCGCTGTGTCATCGGTGTGTGAATGAGTATTTAGAGCAGATCCTGATGGGCAGGTTGGCAACTTGTATGGCAGCCTCTGCCATCAGTGTATGAATGTGTTTGTGAATGGATGAATGCTGACATGTAGTGTAAAGCGCTTTGAGTGGCCGGAAGACTGGAAAGGCGCTATATTAATGCAAGTGCATTTACCATTACCACTATACCATTATACTGTCACTTTATCTCTATATACTTTACGTACTGTTTTACAAACTGTTTACATCTCTGTAGGCTATATATTTATTTGTGTGTATATATATATATATATATTAATTACATGGCGTTGTTGAATACTCAATACTGATTGGTTAATCACAGCGTTCTGCGGTCTGTTATTTCTTTATAGCAGACCGTTGCAATGTATAACAGACCGTTTCTATGGGCGCCGTTCTGATGTCGGACTCTGGAGGACCGTTTTTGTCTCAAAATATTGATTTCGTCAGTAAGTAGCCGTGTAATAAGTGGGATAATGTACAGCTAGCGGGTCATTTTTGTGAAAGAATTCCCTTCAGGGCAATGAGAGACCCCTCTACTCGCATCGGGTTGGAGCATCGCCCTGTCTGGGTTTCTTTCACCACAATGACCGGCTCGCTGTGCATTATCCCTTTCGTATCTATGTGTGTATTTGTATATTCATATATATATATTATTACTTCTCATATGCATATACATTACTAAATTATTGTTTACATTCAGAATTCTGTCTACCACAAATTTATATTACTTTATTTCATTATTTATTTATTATATTTACATTTTCGCCCTATATTTGAACTCGCACTACTTTATGTCTTAGATTCTCAGGTTGCTTTTACTTGTGTGATTTTACTTTTTTTAAATAGGCTTACATGTATAAGGAGCATTGTTGATGGGAGCCTGAGATTCAGGAGCCAACGACTGCTATGTTGTAATTGTTATGCAAATTATAATAAATAACAAAACCGCCACGTGCACAAAATGTATGTCCTGTGAGCACGGGGCTGTAACGAGCGTTTGCTCAACAGTCGCTCACTCGTCAAGTTGACTTTTGAGACTTTGGAGGCAGGGATGGAATACACAGTAGCTGATTTCTGTTTACGCTCCTTTGATAGCACTGCCATGGCAGCCACACAGTGCGTGAGCGTCGTTAACCATCCCGAGAGTTAATGAGGCTCTCGTTCATGCTCATTAGTCGCAAACGGACATATTCCACTCACCAAAAAAACATGAGCATGTTGTATGAATTGCACTCTTTTAGCACGTTCATGCACAACGCTGCCGAATAGCATTAACGTGCATGTAAGCCGAAAGAAAAGAATGAGACACGTGAATTTCTACCAAGCCGGGGCGATTAGGTCAGAGCTAGCAGAAGCTGTTAGGCAGAGCAGAACTCAGAAGTACTCTGTGGAAATAATCACAGAGGATCAAACTTTATTTGATAGCTGGTTCTATTCAGGTCTTCCTTCCTCGTTCTCTCCAGCTGAGTACCCTTCTCAGCCTTTCTGCTGTCTGAAAAAAGACAGGGCATAAAACACCAAATATTTCTGGAGAGGAAATGGACCTCAAATACCTTACCTCTCATAATCAACATCAGCATTTGAAAAACCCACCTCACTCTACCACTCCTCGGCAGCAAGAAAAAGGCATCAAGTATTAAAGTGGTCAGTGCTTTTTAGCCTTAAATAAGCAACCAAATATGGAGGGAAGCAACGTGGGGAGACTGAAAATGCAGGATGCTGCCAGACACGTTTTTCACTAATTGATTAAAGCCTCTTTTGTCTGCATCCTCAGTCTCCCAGCTATGCAAGGACAAGCTGTGTTGCAGCAGTGGACCCCTGCCTTTTGTTTACTCTAAATCTGCTCTAGTGTTAAAATTGTTTGTTTGATGGGGGCATGTTTACTTTATGGTTTCACAATGGTAACGGTAAGTAGAAACATAGTGACACAATCAAATAATGGGACTGCGATCGTTGCCGTTGTAATCTCTTAAACCAAGCGTGACAGAAATCTTGTTGAAATAGATACATCTCCTTAAGTACATTCTCCGTATGGCAGAAATATTACAATCCCCTTCACAAGCTCTCAGCAACCGAGCAATATAATAACTTCAAGCAGGTGCTGATTTAGCACATGATGAATCAAAGAATGATTAGTCGGTACGCTTGATGAGTGTGCAGTATACAGAGCCCTATATGTCACGCTCTCATTTTTCAACCCTTCAGAACTCCAATATGAATCAGTGAAGAGATTTTCGCATTGCTGTATGTTGGGATTCAGGCGACATATGGGGCCGGCTCAATCCAGCTATTATGAATAATGAGCTCTCAAGTCTATAACTTCTTATAAATGGGGCAGGTTGTCCCGAGAGAAAAAGGAAAGGAATGCTTCAGATTCACTCACCATTATGGTGGTGAGCAGGGCGCACTCTTGAGTCCGTGTCTGTCAGCCACTAGGCGCTATTCAGAGAGCGTTCAGAGCATTCACAGTTCACACATCATAAACAAGTATTTCTAATGAAGTCCCAGGTCTGATGATCACGCAAGATGTGTCACATATTCTGTACATAGTGCTTGCAGTAGATCCATGAAATATTCAAGTACTGGAAAAGTATCTCTTGATGACCCACTAAATATTGATGTCAGCCGCACCAATATATCAGCTGGATGTAGCTTTTTTGCAGATATATTGGTATTGGCGTATGTGTCGGCTGATGAATACGAAATGTCAATACAGAAATGCCAAAGATGTGTTTGAATTAATTTAGAAACACCGTCTCAGTTTCATAGTTTGTCCACCAGAGAGGACTGAATGGTTAATTTCAACTATAAAAATGTCCAATTCAATACATACTGTTTTGTTAGAATTCTTAATAATACCAATTTAAGGGATCCTTTTGAAAATGAATAGCAGCGTATATGTCACTCTCAAATATGAATATTAATACAATACAATTTGAACTTTATTTATACAGTTTTTAATCCTATATGAAGTTTAAAGGTTCTCTATACGATATTCAGAGCATTAATATAGCAGCAAACAACTATTTGCTATGTAAAGATATAGCCTTTGTTTCCACCATTAGCTGCGAGAGCCATTTTGAGAGCCATGTGGAGTCAATACAAAAGCTTCCAATCTCGCATATTGCGCCTTTAACATTGCAGTGCAATCGTAAATAGAGCTAGATGGATAAATCCCTCATGCCAATTTTAGCTTATTGCAGATATAGGTATAAGCGTATGTGTTTGCCATTTAAGGTTTTCATGTCTTTTATGTTATAAAGCAGGTTTAAGTGATATATAAATACTGTGAAAGTATCAAAACGGTCAATCCACAGATAAATACACACAGCACGTATTCAGAAACTGTGCTTTTGAAACAGGCCGTAAGGATTTCTGTGCATTTGTGATGTCACCTACAATATTTAGACAATTTCACAGTTTTAAACATAAACATTCTAAATGTGTCCCAGTTTATTTCCTGTTGCAGTGAATGTGAATGACATCAGCTGACAGGGAGTAAACATGGACCCAAGCTGTTTCCTAGCAACGCATTTCTGTTGCCATTCCGTTGAAATAGAGGGTTATAGAGGGTGTATACAGGTATATTCAAACAGACAGTATGAGAAAAATAATGTGTCGTTTGAACATTAAAGCATATAAACATGTTCTAGTGGAAACCCCAAATACAAGTATGAACCTGAAGATGAGCATGATATGTCCCCTTTAAGTAAGCTTCTTGGTCACAATTATTCAAATAAATAAATCTAAGGGATCTGTATCCAGATTGTTTCTTTATGTTATGTGTTTATGTTTAAAAAATTGCTATCGGCAAATATATTGATTTTTGCTTTTACAATTCAAATTATCAATTTCAGTATCGGCTTCAAAAATCCAGTATCGGTCGGGCTGTAATCGACAGATCTTGCTCCTGTTCTTTTTTGTTGATGACAGCATCCCCATTTGGTGCCAAAGCTTTTTTGTAGCATCTCAAAGTCACAAAAACCTAACCTAGAGGCCCTGCCAACTTGATACATGAGCTTTTTTCAGTGCCAGTGCAAGTATCTAGTTGGCAGCCAATTGCCTTGCTTCACAGTTCAATTGAAACTGAAACCGAAAAAGAGTTCATAAGAAGGTACACTTCTGAACAAAACACTAACAGAGTCAGTTCTAATTAAATTGACTCAACACAAGCATTTTAAATGATACAATTCCTCCTGGCTCTGTTTTCAGGCTTTGAAAAAATCTAGCCCGTGACGGGAGACTTTGGCCAAAACAGGTTATTTCAGAGAGGACGTTCCTATTACTGCTCCTGGTTGAACTATTGGCAACATTTTCTCTCCATCTCTGAAACGCTTCGCCGATATTGTAGCTCGCCAGAGCCTCGAGTCACAGTTTGGCATCTCAAAGGGCTTTACAGGTCGACAAGTTTGCAAAGATACAAGTACTGTAGTTCTCAGAGAATTGCTGCAATATAACGGCTTCAAGGTCACAATGATAATCAATGATTATATTTGACTAGTACTCCTACAGGTTACTGTATGCAGGATGATGATGGTAATGAATGACTAGTACTCATACTGGTTACTGTATGAAGCACGTGCACATGTCCCAGAGAGTAGAGCGAGGAGAGCTGCAGGATGAGGGCTGGATTTCCAAATTCTGGCGTTTCTTTTTGCTTTTGTTCCAGAAAACTGCCTACCCTGGGATACCACCTGAATTACAATATGATGAAAGGTTATTATGGAATTTTTGCTTAATGATGCCAAAAATAAACTGCGTCCCCGAGCTTTAAGTAGGGCTGTGTGTTGGCAAGAACCTGGCGATACGATCATGATACAGGGGTTACCACTCAAGGTATTGTGATATATTGCGATACTGTAAGCAAGGCGATGTATTGCGATATTTTAAATCGAATTTTAGGAAAACTCATAATATGAAGAGCGCACTACCATATGTATAAAAATGTGTAAAAAAGTTAACTTTTTTAAGCAATCAGAACAGTGGAATCTGCATCTGCATTTATCACAGTCCCTGTAACATCCAACGTCATTGCACTACTTAGAGAGGGCACACACACTGAGAGGGTGCATCTCTTTGGAAATGAAATGAAGTATTGAGTTAGTTAATGTTTGCATGTGAACTATTAATTAAATATCAATATAGTTTTTTTGAGAATCGATACAGTATCACGACATATAATATCGCAATATTCTATATTTTCGATATTTTCTTACACTCCTAATCTAAAGTGATTGTTAACGTATCAAAGTTATCTGAGGTAAAACGTGCACGCCACCCGGCACTATCGTCCTGTACATCACGTCCAATTTACCATTCAGAGACACGATCTGAGCAGGATGAAAGACTGACTTAGTGTGACTCGGATGGATAGCCCCTAACCTGCACCATTGTCGCTCTAGACGGTGCTGTTAACAGCACCCTGTCAGTCTGACAACATCTTTTCATTTGCGGCGGCTGGGGAGAAGAGGCAGGTCGCTATCGCACATGATCAGTGAACCTCTCAGACCCAGTCGCTCAAGTGTAGTTCAGCTGTAGTAAGAAACAAACTCCCCAGGCGGCCTAAGTGGCATTAATCATTCTAATCTTTGTCATCAGCAACATCAAGATCATCATCATTATTACCGTAATTATGACAATTATCACTGTATATCTTCATTATCATATTCGCATCAAAGCTTCCTGTACCTTTAGCTTTACTGAGCTTCACTGAGTGGCCTATTTTCTACCGTCGTGCTTCTGTATAAATAAACATGAGCACAGCGGCCCGGTGAAGGATGGCGTGCTGCATTTTTATGGTGTTTTTAGAAAGCTGTGTTTGCCCTCCTGAACCGCCGATCATCAGACGTATTGGATTGAAAGTGTGTTCACCATAACTTGGGGCTAGTGCTTTGAAAAGTAGACGATGTTAATCGAGGTTTCTGTAATTTGCCTGTCAGATGTTTAAGATGGGGCTCTATAGTTTGACGGTTATGGGCCGAAGAGGCAGGGAAGAAGCGGCGGTCAGGTTCTGCTTGGGCCGTTTGGCCAAAAGAGCTTTAAATTAGAAATGTGAAGGAGCAAAGGGACAGCAGGGGAACTGCAGCGGGCATTAATCTGGCAGCACGTTTAGATGCATTCGTCTTTCCTTCCGTTTGCAGTTCTGGCACAGCCTCTCCCGAGTGTGATAGTGAAATTGTTTTGTGCATGCTGTGCATGTTTGTATGCACTCGCGCTCACATGCCTCGTGCGCCTGTGTGTGCAAACGAAGATAATTCAGCGTTCTGCTTGGGAATGCATCCACACTTTGTGTTTGCCATGTCAGAGTGCCAAATTATACCTTGTGAACGAGCAGGAGGGCCGCTGTGTCTGTTGCAGTCATTGGAAAGGAAGCATGAATCTTTCTGTCTGTAGTCCATGTGCTTTGGGAGCAAGAGGCGGGCTACAGAGAGGGAAAGACAGAGTGGGAGCATTTAAAAGCCCACCTGCTCTAAGCTAAAACTCATCCTCTTCTATCAGCAACCGTGTTTTATAAATCTGTCTAATCTGGAAGTAAATAAACTCTGAAGTGCGGCTCTCTCCATCACCCTCTGTTGCATCAGCGATAAAGTATTCAAAACTTTAGTACAAATCCTTTTATATGAATACACGGGCTGTTGAAGTTAATGCAATAATAACACATTAACGCAACTTGCGGGCGAAAACCTAAGGAATCCATTGGTACCAACCATTCCATACCAGCTTGTCGTGAAGGACGCCTTATAACGCTCCAAAATTTTGCTTAATTTTGGTGAGGAAAAACTGGCATGGACATTTTCAAAGAGGTCCGTTTACCTCAAGATATGTGAATGTAAATGGGTCTATGGGCACCCATGAGTCTCCCCTTTACAGACATGCCCACTTTATGATAATCACATGCAGTTTGGGGCAAGTCATAGTTAAGTCAGCACACTGACACACTGACAGCTGTTGTTGCCTGTTGGGCTTGAGTTTGCCATGTTATGATTTGAGTATATTTTTGTATGCTAAATGCAGTACCTGTGAGGGTTTCTGGACAACATTTATCATTGTTTTATGTTGATAAGAGTGTTAAATACTTGAAAAATCTCCCTTTAAAAATACATTTTGAACAGATAAAAAAATGACAATCGTGAATAATCGCGATTAAATATTTTAATCAATTGACAGCCGTAATGAATTCTTTTCATATGACACAAACAACAAATGCGGGAACATGACTAAATCCCTATATTGTGTTGCTTTTTTTGAAGTTGTTGTCTTAATGTCTCAAGTTGTTATTGTGTATTAGTAATACAAGTATCTTCTCTGACCCCTCTGTACAGGATTGGCCTTCTGCTTCTGGGAGAGCCTCTGGACAGAGAGACCACAGACCAGTATCGTCTGATTGTCACAGCGTCCGACGGCAACCCTGGAGGGGTGAGGCATAACCCTCTTTATTACACTATTGGTCTGATTCTTTTGGGGTCTGTGATCCTCAAACATTTTGAACACCTTCAGCTAAAATAAGATCTTCTCATACAAGCTTATTAGCTGGGAAATTTGGCTCGCTGAACCAATGTGCTTCATTAGCCTGGAAAATCTAACGGCGCGTTTGAACTCACAGACTTTAAAGCCGCAGTCGGGAACATTGAGCAAAGATGATGAAAAGTTATAACCATATAACTGTCACTATATCCTGACAGTAGTGCATGAGACAGATGATCTATGAAAAAAATCATGTTCCTCTGCATTTTCTTAGAGCTCCTAATGGCATTTGCGAGATACCACCTCGTTCGAACAAAAACAACCAATCGGAGCCGAGCAGTCTCTGGGCAGCTGTCAATCACTACTTGTGAAACTCACAAACTCCGAATCTAACTGTCAAACTAGGCAGCGCTGATCAAAATATGAATCAAGATTACTTTAATGCCTATTTCTCACCTCCAATGTTTTCAGAAACATATGTTATTGTACTGTTCAGCTGTGAAATGGGGAAGTTTGTGACCCAGTCGCCATGTTGAAAACAGTCAAGGCAAAACCAAGCACCGCTCAAAGCAAACTTTCTCATTTTACAACTAAAGAATTTGATCAGCGCTGCCTAGTTTGACAGTTTGATCGGAGGTCACGAGCTTTGTGAGCAGTGAATAGGCTCTTTGGAGACGTGCCAGGCCTGCGCAGAAT
>CAKALG010045658.1:0-10046 GCA_916700815.1 Helicolenus hilgendorfi
GCCAGCCGAAGGGCAGGCCGGACCCGCTGGAGGAGTTTCGTTTCACCACAGTAACTAAGCGGACACGAAGGGCTCGGCGATTAAAACCCAACCCCAAGAAGAACTGATGGGACCAATAATGGGACAGCACTAATTTTTCCTCAGAGGGGGGAAAAAAAAAAACTGAAAATCTCAAGCTTCTTGTCTTAAAAGAATCACCTTAAAGACTTTACTTCTGTAAAAGAAAGACGGACAAAAAGAACAAAAAAAAAAAAAGTCCCAAACATGTTTTATCTTTGTATTTCAGGATGACTGAATATTTCCTAACTCTTGGATTCTTCTGGGTTGATGTCATTGTGCTAACGTGTCTGTCATGTTATTTATACTGGATAAACTAAAGGACCTCTGAGAGAATTCCTGTCGCCGGCGTCCTCGGCTACGTTTGAACTGCAGGCTGAAGGCGTACTTTCTTTTTGACAATGGGGGCTGAAGCAGGAGCTGACGCAATGTTATAAAAATCAGCCAACTAGAGATTTATTGGAATACCTGTCGGTTTTTGTTTGTGTTGCCCCTGACAATGCGGATCCCATACTTTCCACTGGAATCAGACACCATGGAGATGAAACGGAGAGAGGTGGCAGTCGCAGGTGACACTGTGCTGCCGGGATAACTGTGTAGCTTTGAGTGCAATATTTTACAGGTCTCTCTCTTTCTCTTCTTTTTTTTTTTTCCATATGTCTCTCAACCTCAGTGGCTCCTGGAATGCGCTGAACCCTCCGAGTGCTGTGTGTGATTTCCTTGACATTTCCATGCAGCCTGTGATTCAGCTAAAACACGACATGCTTTGACTAGTCGGGCACCAGCCGTCGCTTTAGTCTTGTTTAAACACCTAAAAAGAAAACAATACAAAACAAAAATATTACAGCTGATGTGATTCATGATTCCACAAAGTCTTCCAACTTCATCACATTTGGGAGACGGATGTTAATCCCTCTCGCCTCCCCCTTGGATTCAATTTTTCAACAGCTCTTCCTCACACGTGTTCCAGAAAAAGGGTGATTCTTTGTGTGTGAGATAGCTAATATTTTGGGGCTGGTGATGAAGACTTCCTCTACCTCCTTGTTCTTTTTTGTTTATCTTCACCTAGTCTGAGTGTCTGTGTTCAGTTAATCTCAAGAACCTCTCCGTCGACGCTGAGCCGAACTGAGCTCTTGTGTTTTTTTTTTTCTCTCTCTCTCTCTTCCAAAATCATCTTTTGACTGTGAGCTCATCTTCGCTCCTTTCACTCTCACTGGATGAAAGTCTCAAAGATGCTTCTGGGGAAAGCTTATCCCCGTGCTTGTTTTGTCAGATCAGTGATCCGCAGATGGGAATACTGTAGCTCTGACCACCCCTGATCACTTCATAAATCCACATTTTGACAATTAAGACTTCTCCCCAGAACCCCAGATGGACCAACTTGTCCAGGAACATTTCCAGCGACATGTGGTTTTGAATCGTAAAGGGAAAAGTCTGTGCTTCAATCATTCCTTCTCTCACTGACGACAGCCTCTTTTCACCAGTAGTATGTATTCACCTGTCCGCTGGCAGGTTTTTGTATGAGTTGCTACTAACAACATGACACATTTATGATTTTTTTTTTTTTTAAACAAATGTAAGCAAAAATAATTTTATGACTATTATTAAGATATTTATTGCCTCCCTTTGTAAATAAAATGTGATGAGTTTTATTTGGCCTCTGTTAATAAAATGAGGACTATATTTTAAAAAAGGACCCATTTTATGTCTTTATTGCACTGTGGAGAACGGTAAAAGCGTCTTTATGTCCCGGTTCAGACTGGAGTTTTATGATGTGCACGTTGGAATATTGTACTGTCTAAAAGAGAAATGCTGCAGGTAGCGATTGGTTGGACATAGAGTACATTCCCTTCTCCGCATACTGCCAAGGTATGCATTTTTATATACAAACCCAAAGTGTGAGGACTGCTTTTAAGGTCAGTGGTTTTTAAATTGAGAAAGGCCTATTGCAACAGCTCTGAAGGCTTTTTATATCACTGCGAAGGGCAGTGAGAGTTCACGCTTGGTGCTTTTTTTAAACATCGATATCATTGCATGATTATAAAAAGTATTTTTGGCAAAGAAAGCAACATTTTATCTTTGTATGCTTTCTTATTTTCAAAAACTAAAAGACACATGTATTAATGAGATGGGATTAAATATTGCATAATTATCACAGCTGTAGTGAGTGTCAAAAAGTCACAACCCAAAAAATTAAATTCATATTATTCGTTGAGATTAAAGAAGACAATCTGAGATGTACCGTTGAGCACTTAAAACACAACTTACTTTGATGTAAATGTTCTCCAGACCAGTAAACATCCAATATTTTAGCCATTTTTCCATCTTTTAAAAGCGCTAAAGGAATGTGGAGTAGCATGTCTTATAATGCCGTGTGCTGGAATGATGTTTACAGTAACCGTCAGACTGAAAGATGGCGGCTTTGAGGGAGAAAAAAATACTTTTGTTTAAATTCCTAGCGATGCTATCAGCCCCCTCCACTCCGGTAGTTACCTCCAACAGACCCAGAAGTCCCCCGTTCCGTCATGGGATTTTGGACGTCTGGCCTGCTTTTAAAAGGTGGAAACATAGTGGTTGATGTGTGACCCAGAAATTCACCATTAACATAATGGATCAGCGCTGAAGATCCTGCTTGTCTGACTCTGGGAAAGGGGGAGGGGGGGAGCGGTAAGAGACGATGACTGCTGGATTTCAAGGAATGTTTTATGTCCCTTCATCTTGTCATCATCTCTGCTTAATATCTCCTCTGTATAAGAATGATGATATTATTGAGAGTAAAAAAAGGTTTGCTGCAACATGCAGCAATCAAGAAAATGTATTAAATGTGTGCTAGTAACAAGGTTCTCCTTTGAAAATATTAAAATAGCTATAAATAAATACTTTTAGGACACTTTTTCCCCCATATAAATTGCTAACGTGTTGTCCTGTGCATCACTGCCTGCAGATATTTTGAAGGACTGGGAGTTAAAATCAGCTTTGGTCGAGGAATTTAATCAACTTTCGAAACCCTCCAAATTCTATTTATGCGAGCAAGAAGCTTTTCTTTTTTTTTTTTTCCCCATCCCACATACTTCAAACTTGACCAAGCACAGCCAAAGTGCATCTGGGTATATTGACATTTAAACGAGCGCCGATGGTTTCCAACGTGTCGGCCGATTCGCAATAAGGAGACGACATTTTGCATAAGCCTCCCGCTAGGCCTTTCTCTGACTCGACCTTTGATCATTGGAGGCTGGATGGTCTTGGAACTGGACCAATAACTTCAAAATGAAACATAGAAGTCCCTTTTGCAAAGCCCAGCCCCTTTTACAAAGGAGGAGGAATCTTTAACTGCCAAGTAGTTTATATTCTATTATTAGAAAATCTCAGCACGCTGAAGCTGTGCACAATGGATACAGTATGACCGGAGAGCAGCGTCAATGTAGAGAAAAACGTTGTGGTTCGGCGTAAGTTATACAAATTTCAGTGGAACGACCAAAAGTGGTTCTTTGGCCTCGAGATCAGCAACCACACACTTAACAATTAGCCCCGTCAACAGAAATTTGTTCTGTTTGAGACATGAAACAAGTTTTGTCTCTGTGAATATCACTGAAATTGTCCCTCAAGGTCAGTGAAAAACAAAAGTCCGACGCCAAACACAACAGAAAACAGAGTTGGAGCTATAATATACCTCGTGTCATTAAATGCAGTTTCACGTCACGTCATTTACTGTCAAAACAGGACTGCTGCTACCGCCCTTGTAACTCATGCTAAACGCTAAACCACACAGTCGACTGGTCGCCTTTTATGACTGAGAATCACCCTGTGGATTTTCACAAAGTATTTTTGAACACACAGCTGAGTTGTGTTTTTACAGGATTACAAATGTGCTTACTGTACATACAGTTTCTGGAAAGCCAGACCTCTTCTCTGTTCTCCTCATAACAACATGTGGCCGAGCGTGTTATGAATACGGGTCAAAATGGAGGTCAGTAGGTTTAGTGTGTCGGCCTTATTTCACCTAACTCAATGAGAAATATTTGACCCAATTGTTAAAACCCCAATCTATAATGTGTTTGATCACATAAATATGAAGTATATTAAAAAGTTTGAGCCCACCAAGAATTTTCATCTGCGCTGATATGTCCTTGGATTTGATGGGTGAATTGATGTTTCTGATCTACCTATTATAATTACACACATGCATGACAGCTGATGATAATAGCAGTGGTGGCAGCAGAAGTAATAGACGTAAAAGCAGCAGCCGTTGTAGCAACTGTATGGCAAAAAAGTGACATTGATATCTTGGTCACATATAAAAGCGTCTGAGACAAAGACTGCATATTCATACTTCTGCATTTTTTCACAGGACGTGTTGTGCTTTTCATTTTAATTAGCATTGGCACTTGTTTGTTTTGAATGGGCAGTCACAGCCACTATGGCTGAACAGACAAAGAAAAGACCAGCAGAAACACTGTGAGGAAGCTTCATTCCATGTGCTGGTTGATTTACCGATTTCTGAAAGTGATTAAAGGGACCATTCATCCCCCAAAACCAAAAATACATATTTTTTCTTCTTACCTGTAGTGCTGTTTATAAGTTTAAATTATTTTAGTGTTGCCGAGTGTTGGAGATATCAGCCGGAGAGATGTCTGCCTTCTCTCTAATATAATGGAACTAGATTGGACAACGCGTTCTCATCCCAATTCGTCACATACCACCGCTTTGTCACACCCCTTGTCTTCAATTTATTTTTGGCATCAAAACCACTAGTTACCCTTGGCGTCAGTTTAGGATTAGGCAACAAAACCACTTAGTTAGTGAAATGGAACGCACGGAACACAAACAGCGGTCTCCTGGATTGAAAGCCTTGTGTTCGCTGGGCCCATCTACCTCCCCTCCCGCGGTACCAAACACCTACGGCCGTGACAAAGGCCCTATATTTGAAGCTCTGGGAATGAGAAAGGGCTGTTATGGCCCTCGGCTTGTGGTGCTCAAAGTGCCAAAAAATAACATTTGAAAAAATGCAACAGCAATGTCTCTTTCCAGAAATCATGACCCGGTTGTGAGCAGTTCCTTTCTAATGAACTACCCGCTAACCGTATCACTGCATCGACTCATGGACAAAAGGCTTGTGACAGGGCAAGATGTAAACATTAACGTCCTCCTCAGCTGAGCTGTAACCTTAACTAGCTCAATGGTGCTACGTGAGCTAGAAGTGTTGATTATACAGTAGATGCATGCTTCCTTCTGCACGGTGATACGGTTGGCGGTCGTAGTTCAGTAGAAAGAAAATAGTTCACACTGCTCACAACAAGGTCTGTGTTTATTTTGAATAACCAGGTCAACTCACACCAATCTAGATTGATAAATAGCACTACAGGTAAGATGAAAAATATGTATATTTTGGGTGAACTGTCCCTTTAAACACGCTTCCACCTTTGAGTTCTGACTTTTACCTGCAGCATTGTCCTGCCTGTAATGTTGCAGGAAGAAAAGTGACACAGTGATGAACCAAAGAGAACACATGTAAACATACATAAACATGTTAATTTCTGTCTCTCATGTACACAAACACACAGAGACCCACCAGTCAGGCCTCGTCCCAGGCAGCATCAACAGATGCCAGGTGACACAGCTCATTAACTTCTCCTTTCTCCTATTCTCTTGGCTCCTCATTGTCTTGAGATATGAGATGAGCCTTTGTTGAGAGTTTTGCCCCCTTTTTCTCTCGGCCAGGCAGGGCCCATAATTAGTGCTTTGCGCTGGGCGTACTTTCTCACAGGGCTACGACACAATTAATCAGCACTTTCCCACCAATGAGCAGAATCCGCTTGATTCTATCAGGGCCAAATTTTTAAGTTGTGACGCCTTTTTCCAGTAATGGAACTATCAGGACACAACAGAGAATAGATGCCACATTTGTGGGATGACGCATTAATGGATGCATTACATCATTATATCCTTTTAGGTGTAGTCAGATAGTATTGGAAAGTACTTTTAAGATTAATTTAAGTTTGCATGAGTGGCCAGATTTTGGGGTTTGTTATGTAAAACAAAGCAGCGAGTGCCACATTAGTTCAGCAAGCGGAAACTAACCTGACATGTGAGCACCTGAAAATGAAGCTCCACCCGTCTGAAGCTCCACATACGTTAAAACAATGTTCAGAAGTAGTTGTAAATGCTATTTGACTCAGTGACATATAGAGAGCTTAGTTTGATTTGTCTTCTAATATAGTTATTTTTTTTGTTCACATTAAACTGCAGTGACATTAAGCTATGGTTCTATTGGTCGATAAATCGTTTTATACCCTCTGCTTTCTCATTATCTTTCCCTTCATCTCATATTGCTTCACCCCTTTTAATACCAGTTTGTTTATTGTCTTAAATCTGTGATCTTTGGTTGGTTATCATCAGATCTACGGGGCTGTTATGACTCTTTCAAAACAGGACTTTTAATGATTCTGTTAGCAAAATAGCACCGAACAGATAAACAGTGACAAAACAATCTAGTGTGTGTGTTTCCTGTTTTATTTTGTTACTCACCTCTCCTCTCTTCCTGTCTTTGTGTGTTTTCCCGCCACTTTTGATTGTCAGCCCCGCCCCTGATTAGTCTCACCTGTCCCTCGTTAGCCCTGCAGTCAGCAGACCTCCTGCTCACCTGTCCCCACTTCCCCAATCACTCATTATCTATATGTACCAGCCCAGTTCCTTTGTTCTGTGTCAGTTCATCATCGTTATGTTGTGTTCTGTGGCATGTTTTCTCGTCACCTGTTTGTCTGTAACCTGCCTACTGAACCTTCTGCCTGTTTAGACTCTTGCCACTGCTAAACTGAATCTTCAATAAATCACTGAAGTAATCCTCCTGACTCCTCAACTCTGCATTTGGGTGCAATTCCTGTTTGAGTATTCCCTGCACCGTGACAGAGAGGATTACATGGAGAGTTGTAGATTATACAGGACACCATTTAGCTGCCAAATCAGTCAGTCAGACAATCAATTCCTTGGTTTTTGATTTTGATTTTACCTACCTGACTGAAGCAACAAAAATGAGGGAATTGAATACAAAATAAAGACAAACCATTTTAAAAGAGACACAATTTTATAAAGAGCAAATTGTATGAAAGGACAAGCAAAATGTAAAACAAACCAAAAAATACATTCAGATTCTAACCACATCAATCGTTCAGAAGGAGCCAGAAGAAAATAAAATGTAGCCGTCGCATAGATCAGACTGTTTTCATACACTGTTCGTACCAATAGGCCTACCTGTGAAAAGTCATGCATATAACCTGTACCCTAAAAATTACGTTACCATACAACAAAACTGCATTGCGAATTACGTTCCGAGGGAAACATATTTTGCTGAGGGTAAGGTTAGTTTTTGATGCTTCACCAACACGTTTGTACTGACAGTCCGCGGAAGTCCGTGTACGGAAGAGGTCTGAGTGGATGGATGGGTCAAACAAACACAGGACTTTCACCCAGGAGAACGCGGTTTGCGCCCCGTGTCAAACTAAAAGTCAATGTTCACCTATTTTAAATATACGTCCATAGCTTGATAACATAACAAATGTAGTAATGTTAAGCCAAAACATAATGTTTTTTCATAAACCAAGTAGTTTTGTTTCAATTTACAACGTTAACCACGTGTTTAAAACTGTGACCGTAATCTGGGAGAAAATATGTTTTCCTCAAAACGTAAGAATGCAGTTCAGTATGGGAACAGGGTTTTGTAGGAGAGAGGGTTGTATAAAGAGTGCTAAAGTCTGCGTAGGGTGATCACATAAATCAACGTTGATTTATGTGTCACGTAACTTCTGTAATTAAGTAGTTCTCTTAACAAAAACAGCGACCTTTTCCTAAACCTAACCAAATAGTTTTGTTGCCTAAACACCGCAAGGGTTTGCACAGGTGCACTGATCGCTTGTGTTGCTGGACATTCGTAGGAAAAAGTAACAAAATTACTTTTAACAATTGTATAAGGATACGTTGCTTAGGTATGCTGCCTGGCTTTTGTATGAGACAAAGGGATTTCACAATAAAGGCCTGTAAATCATGATCAAATAACTACCTAGTAATGATGAATCAAGGTAACATACAACATCTTTTAAATCATCTTATTTTAATCAAATAATTAAACTGTGGCCACCACCAATATAGCAAGATGTTAAAATATAGCAAAGTCCTCCTGCCCCAAATACAAGCTTTTTAACATATTTCAGATGATAATAAACAAAATGCAATTTTTTTCTAAATCTACAATTGTATTTCAAGTCTTGACAGACTAGGTGACACATTTTGTAAAATGAGCATAAATTCATATGCAGGATATAAAGCTAACATTAAATATGTTCAACTACCAGGAATGGGATTTTCGATTTTGCAGCAATACCAAAAATTGGGTGAATAGTGTTCTTGTCTTCATCTTCTGAAATGTTTATTATTATGTTTAATTAAAACAGCCTGGATAAAGCTAAAGGTAATGTGTGATATTGGTCAAATTACAAAACAGGTTAATCTGTTGAAATTATTTTTGCGTGAGGTAAAATGTTTCTACTAACCAAAATTGAACAGATACATGACTTTCAACCAGGAGACCGGTGTTCGTGTCCCAAGTTTTTTTGAAGGTACGTTAGTGCCGTTTGTGACGTGTTGTTTCCTTACGTATTTTCCAGTTTATGTACTTATTTTAAGCCCAACCGTGATGTTTTTTTTTTCTAAACCTAAGTGGATAATAAGTGCTAAACTAACTAAGTGGTTTTGTTACCTAAACCTAATTGTGGCCATTACCGTAGTTCCGTAAAAATGACGCGCAAAAATGGCGTACAAAGCCTAAACTGCGTTCTCATGACACGCGGAATGTCCTCGTGATGTTGTGCTATTTATATGCCTTCCTATGAGAATGGGTTGGTATATTTACATATTAAAATTAAAATTCCACATTACAATTAAATGCTGAGTTACAGGAAAGCCGTGCCCATCTTTTACTGGTGTTACATTTGTTTTGAGGTTCCAGTGATAGGCTGTGTACTTGGTGGGTGGGTAGAGAGAGAGAAAGGGAGAGAGGAAGAACAGTAGGAAACAAAAGCAAAAGAAAAAAACACACTCATGCAGACCTTTCACCTGAGGTCGAAACACAGGTCCTCTGCTGCTAATCTGACATATGTTTTCATGAGCCAAGACAAGCAACCCTGCCATGGTGGCCGCTCTCCAAAACTAATGATGTCAAGTGATTCCCTCTCACAGAATCCCTTTTAAAAACAGAATGAAAGAGGCAGAGAGGGAGGGAAGTGCGGGGGATCTGGGGGTCCAGCGAGGGGATGGAGTTGGAGAGGAAGTGGGGGGACAGGTTGGAGCAAAGAAGAGACGAACCCCCACATTGTCAAAAAACTCAACATGGTGCCGCTCAAAGACCCTCGCACTACTTCCTGTGCCAAATCTTACCCCTCGCCACTATCATATCATTGTACAAAGAGAAAGGGGCTCACTTTTTATTTACGCCGTTGTTATTGCCAGAATATTGCTTTTAATTGCTGTCCTGGATTCCCCGCTGCGGTATAGGACGAGTCTGAGACGATTACTCAAAGTAATGGAGCATAATGATGTCTCGGAACGGCCCCTGAAGCTCAGGTCAGGGGTTGGACAATGTGAACATTCAGCTACTTAGCTTCCTTTGCAACTTTGTGACAAAATCTGTTTGCCCAACACCAATTAAGATGCCTCTCTGTGCGCTCTGGTCAATGGGTTTGACGGAGGGGGTCGTCCAACGAGTTGACATGTCCCTGAGCACGAACAAGCTGGCCTGTGTCCTCGCCTCAATAATTGGTGTCCCTTGCAACGTGCCGCTTCCCAGGGCTGTCCTTTGTGTCCCCATGGCAGTCCTAAATGAGGGGAGTCAGGGCTTTAATGGGACTCCTGTTAGTTTTAAACAAACACAGGGCGACCCCCTACTGTTCAGCATGTTGCATAGAACAGCTGGGAGTCCACAGGGCTCTCACTCGGGAGCC
>CAKALG010045660.1:0-13192 GCA_916700815.1 Helicolenus hilgendorfi
TTAACCATTTAACAAGGTATTATAATCATCTGTTGCAACTTTATAATAATAATGTATATAAATGGTTTAAAAAATAACAATTAACCATTAACAATGTAATATAAATATTTATCTATGTAATGTTTATAATAATAACTTTATTAACAAATACTTATATATATAGTATATAAAATGTTATGAAGTGTGCAACGATAAACTGTTAAAATAAATCAAATTACAGCATTATTAATAATTAGTAAACATTAATTATTTTGTTTTGTTAACTGTAAAATAACTATTAACTAAATTAAATTATCTATCAATTTACTTCAATTATTACTAATTTTTCTGACAGTGCCGCTGCCGCACTACTATACTATAGAGTAATTAATAATAATAATAATAAAAATAATAATGTTGAATATGAATAATTTTGTGCGATTATTCCTTTATTTCATGGGCTATTTTGGTATTTATACATTATTATTATTACATCTACTTATATATATAAAAAACAAAACAAAAAACAAAGCATTACAATACTGATTTGGAGGTCGATTACCATGGCAAGGGTCAAAGCTTCCGCAGTCAGCCATACAATTTACCATTAATAAATGATGGTTATTATAAAGTGTTACTGAAAGATGGAGGGAAGAAGGAGGGAGGTAAAGAGCTAGAAGTAGGTGACAATGAGAAGCTAAAGGTGGAGGATGGAAGTACAAAGGAGGTAAAAAGTTGCAGAGGAAAAAAACATGGAAGAGAAGAAGAAAAGATGGAGTGATTCCGAGAGAAGAAAAGAGTGAGGAGGAGGAGGAGAAGGAGTAACAGATGAAGGAGTGTGAGGACTGAAAGGAGGGAGGTGGGGCACCAACTCCACGTCCAAATGTTAGCCGCAGACACATGACTTCGGCCAAAAGCCTTAAAGGCATCTGAAGTGCTGTTATATAGTTCATAACAACTGCTTCTATCATTATTAATAATACCAAAACCACAAACTGGAATATGTTTTTCTGCCTTTCTCACCAACCTGACAATTGGTTACGCTCCACACAGACCAATAAAAGAAGCAGCAAACTAGCTCGCACTTATTAAACGAGCGCGTGCACCGCGCCGTGCTGCAGTGGCCCCGGCAATATGATTATGCACTTTAACAACCTGACAAATGAATAATATTCCATGCAGGGCTAATAAAAGATACTGCTCTCCTTGAGAAGGGGAACTCAATAACAAATAATAAATGTCAACAAGTGTAATGAAAATCACCACACAGTCTGCAGAGCCGAGGCGTTTCCATTTCGCTCTTGTGAGGAGCTAAACTGGACTTATTTTACTCAGATAGCAACAAAATGTTCATTTTCACATTGACATATATATATCAAGTAATGTTTTATATCTGTTTCACTTCGCCCTACATTACAACCCTCCCAACAACTCTTCCATTTCCTATTTCGTTAGCTAGCAGGCCACTATTACCTCCCTACAACTCTTTAGGGTTTGTTAGCTGCGACGGTTTGATGGTAACTTTGAGTTGAGGATTTAACCCTCCTGTTGTCTTCTCGTCGACCATGCAACTTTTGTCTTCCCGGGTCAAAATGAACCCGGTCTGGTTTGAGTCTTTATAAAGCATACAGTATAAACTATCACCCAATTCTGTGTTACACATTTTTGGCCAACTTCATTCCTAATTATTAAGTTTTACACTTTTTTTTGTGGGTGAAATTAAGGTTAACAAACCTAATTTACGTGATGTATTATCACATACTGGTATATGTAAACTTTTAGCCAGAATATTGTTTTGAGTAGGCAAACATCTATGTTATTTTGGGGCAATTAGATTAAAGAAATCCATATTTATGATATAATGAAGTTTGAAAACGGGTCAAATATGACCCGAGGACAACAGGAGGGTTAAACAAGACCATAACTATTCAGGCTGTTCTCATACAACAGGGGTCAGCGACCTGTGGCTCTTTAGCTCCTCTCCAGTGGCTCCCTGTGGATTTTTAAGCATATTAGTGGAAGTGAATAACTGTTTTTTTGTTTACATTTTCATTTTTATTTATCATTGTTGTAGGTCCATGGTACGATGGTACGATGCAGCATTGAGGAAAAAAAATAAATCTGAGATTTTGCGCGTAAAATCATAATATTCCGAGAATAAAGTCATTATATAATAAAGTAGTAATTTTACGCTATTTTCTTTTTTTCTCGCAAAGTTATGACTTAATTCTCGTAATATTACGACTTTTTTTCCTCTTTCAACGTTAACCCTTTAGTGTATACTGTAAAAAAACACTTGAAAAAAACTAAAATGCGTTATCATGACGCAGAAAAGTCGTGCTATTTGTACGCTTTCCCATGAGATCGGGTTAGAAATCAACAGATTTCCACTCAGGATACCACTGCTCTAGTTATTCTAACCCAAACAACGACCTTTTCCTAAACCTAACCATGTAGTTTTGTTGCCTAAACACTGCAGGGGCAATGATCGCTCGTGTTGCTGGACGTTCGTAGGAGGTATAAGGTATCATACAAACCATTGCATGAAGATATGTAGGACTATTCTTTAACCCACAGTGTCTTTGTTTATTTCTACATGTTAAATCTTTTGAGTTTTTGGAACGTACTATTGGTGGTGCAACGCTAGCTGATCCTGATACTCAGACCCTTTTGGGAGTATGATTGTTTCTGTGGATCAGCACCAAGTAACTGCTTCAATTTAAAAAGTTTTGAGCCCCGAAGCGGCGCTTTTCTTCTCTGTGATTACATTTCTTTAATTAACACAAGGTTCCTGAAAGATGTTGAAAAGATGTAGGACGGAGTCATTCCTCAGTTCGCATCGCTGGGAGTGTTTATTATTTCCTTGTCTTGCTGTGTACTTTACCGGTGAAATGAACAAGCCATGACTCCGTCAAACACAAACATGAATATGTAAACTTCAGTTTAGTCACTCAGTCCACTGCGCCTGATTTCATTTGGAGCTGGTGAACACACACCAACACACTCACACACACACACTCTACAGTGAGCAACGCTGTGGTCATCTGAACCACAGCTAAACATCCTGGTACCAGACCTCAGGTTTGCCTTGTTACCATGACACACAATTGTCTATTATGGGATGGGAATGGGGTGAATCCGGGGTTAAACCACACGATTGTCTCTGTGTTTGACTTTAGTGACCATCCGCTGCCACTGTTACTTATGTTTGTGTGTGTGTGTGTGTAGTCATTCACTGTTGCATAGCTTACGTGTTTTTCTGCATGTGTGTGTGACAGGCTGCAGATTACAGGTCTGCTACGTGCTGGCTGCGAGGCGCGGTGACTCGTCACTATATAAACACGAAGTAAACAAAGACATCTGACTTTTGGCTGCCCTTCTGCGCAGTCATTTTACAGTGCAATAGTGTCATTCATCCTGCCAGGGTCGAAAGGAGGAGGCTCGAGACCGTCAGGACTCCTGTGCTAATGTCAAAACATGAAGACGAAGCCTGGTCTTGATCCCCGGGGCGTGACCGTGACCATTTCACAAGTTGACGATGTTAACAGCAACCGTTTCACAATGCTAACCACGTTACAATGTTAGCTGCAACCGTCTCACAACTTTAGCTACATGTCACTACATGAGACGGCCAAAAACCAAGATGGAGATGGCCAAAAACCAAGATGGAGATGGCCAAAAACCAAGATGGTGACGGCCAAAAACCAAGATGGTGACGGCCAAAAACCAAGATGGAGACGGCCAAAAACCAAGATGGCGACGGCCAAAAATCAAGATGGAGACGGTTAAAAACCAAGATGGTGACGGCCAAAAACCAAGATGGTGACGGTTAAAAACCAAGATGGTGACGGCCAAAAACCAAGATGGAGACGGCCAAAAACAAAGATGGAGACGGACAAAAACCAAGATGGAGACGGTTAAAAACCAAGATGGTGACGGCCAAAAACCAAGATGGAGATGGTTAAAAACCAAGATGGTGACGGACAAAAACCAAGATGGCGATGGCAAAAAACCAAGATGGTGATGGCCAAAAACCAAGATGGTGACAGCCAAAAACCAAGATGGTGATGGCCAAAAACCAAGATGGCGACGGCAAAAAACCAAGATGGTGATGGCCAAAAACCAAGATGGTGACAGCCAAAAACCAAGATGGTGATGGCCAAAAACCAAGATGGTGACAGCCAAAAACCAAGATGGTGACAGCCAAAAACCAAGACGTAGACGGCCAAAAACCAAGATGGTGATGGCCAAAAACCAAGATGGCGATGGCCAAAAACCAAGACGGAGACGGACAAAAAACAAGATGGTGACGGACAAAAACCAAGATGGCGACGGCCAAATTGCCAAACTCTAGGCTTCAAAACCGTAGTCCACAAACAAATGGGTGATGTCAAGGTCGAAGAAAGAGTCATTGATGAGCACACGCCTGAAGAAGACCAAGTGAGTCGCTGTTCGTCATCGCTAACAGTCATGTACTTGTTGCTATAACTGGCATCAAAACTCTTTGTTGTAGGTGAACCAAAAGAACCAAAAGAGTTGTTCATAAGTCGGCTCATTGAACAACACAAACCGGGCGAGTCATGTATTCAAACTCCTGCAGCAAAAACCAAAGTCAGGAGCCAGTTGTATCCATATTTGTTTAAAAAAACAACAACTGTTTAACATTATGGTACTTTTTAAAGTGTTTCATTATTACTCACCTGAAGAGAATATTATTTTAGGGACAAGCGTAGTCTTTGTGACTCATGCCGGCTTAAGTGACCTCTGCTTGGCCTCTAGATGACGTCGAGACATGACCGATGAAGAGACACTAACAGAGACAGAGGAAGTGGTAGGTGTTTGAGTACAAGTGTACATCTGTCTGTTTGTGCATAGCACTGAAATGTTTAAAGAGGACGGAGACTGTTCCTTTCCAGTGACATCAGAGCAGAGGAAGAGGCTGCTATAATAGCCCCATAGTGTCTTTAAACTCCTGTCCTGAAACCCTGGCAGGTCAGCCAAAGGCTAGAGGAGCACTTGTCCTCATGTCTTCTCTTCTGTCTCTTTATTTGCAGGTATTTCGGCCTCTTTTTTTTCCAGGAAAAAGATAAACACTGATGAAAGTATAAGATGAGAAAGAGGCCAACATGGAGGAAGACAGATAGGAAAAGAGACAGGGAGAAGTACACAAGACAGCGATACAGACGGAACAGTTGTGCCAAGTATGTGATTGGCTGGGCCCGATAATGGAGGCCCATACGCTCCAGTAATTGATTGGCTTTCTGATCCCGTTCCAGTCGCTGATTGGTTGTGATTGTGTCGCAGTCCAACAGCAGTGTCATCCAGCGGGCAGGGAGAAGACTCCAAAACCAGGAAGTGACCAGGGCGCCGCGGCATGTCAGGTCAAAGCACCATGCACCGTCCCGCTGCTTGGTTTTATATACGTAAAGCAGTTATTTCTTAACACGGAGGTTGAGGGCCTAAAGAGGGCGATGACTGAACTAGAGCCAAACTGATTGGCAGTGAAAGTTAGTTGGCCATTCAAAACTTTTTAATGTCATGCTGAGCGAAACTGTGTTCATCCAGAGTCACATGTGACTTTTCAGGTCAACATTTAAGATTAAATGTGGCACATCCACACTTATACATCAAATATAGAAACAACAACAAAACTATTAACTGTTTTCCCTCTAAAAAAATCCTTGGAAGTTTGGATTGACTGTGGGGACTTTGCTGATTCATCATCCAGTAATGTTGGGCTGTCACAATAACCGCAATATGGCAATACTGCGCTACTGACAAGCCAACCGTAGGGGATGGCGAGCAACCACCACAAACGCTGTGTTCTTGTGTTTTCTTTTTTGAAATCAAACGCTGACGAGTGTCTATTCTGCGCTGAGCGCTGCATGTTTGGTGTCTTTTTTTCTGGTCGTCCAAGAGTTGAAAAATGTTCAACTTTGGGTAAAACGCTGCGCTCATCACTGTCACTTTTTACCCCAGCCGTCCAATCGCAAAGGAGGAGGGGCGGGACAGAAACCAAGTTGGCGACGGCCAAAAACCAAGATGGATACGGCAGAAATGAATTGCAAAGCGCTGCTGAAAAAGCAGAAATTTGAAAGCGCAAATGCGGAATAGATTTCTAGAAAGTAGTATTTCGGTAGAATTAACTTTTATTTTGAAACATTAGGTCCATCCCTAGTTTGCTGTTAACATACACTGAGAGTTGTGGGCTTTTATTTTGAAAAAAAAGCCTCATCCCAAGCTTCCTGCTGAACAGCATTCACACAACAACAACCTTAGCGTTAAAGCTTATTTATATACCACTAAAATCTGAATAAATGAAGTCATTTGCACAGAAAAAAAGCCAATACTACTGCAAATTGAGCCAATCATTATCACAGTAGGGGACATTTCTGTATTATACTGTAGGCTATGCATACACCAATGTGTTCACCCATCAATATACCATTCGCATATTGCTCAAAAGTGCAACACACTGTTCAACTGCTGCCCGTAACACATACCAGACACCATATACAGTGCAGAATAAGTCATTGAGGTATAGTAGCCACGATGTGTTGATCCATGGACAGTACGTTATAAATCTGCTGCGTCTCTGGAGAACTGACATACATTGATGCCGGGAAAAAGTATAGTGACACATCACAATCCGAGTCAAACCACAAAGGTGGTGTGAGCCGCCTTTTGGTTGTTTCTTGAGAGGTAAAAACATTGTGGCAGAGCTGAAGATGACTGGTCTGCATAAGTGGATGACTGCACAGGTTCATAGACAAAAACAATCATAATCGTGGGCGCTAAGTTCTTCCTTAATTATCTGGTATGCCTCTGACTATATGTTATTCCTGTAAGTTCTTCAAGACGCCCATTTCTCCAGAGCTGAGATTGCTGTGCCGTCTTCCAGTCAAGGTAACAGGTGTCATTACAATACCAATGTTTAATGAGTCCCTAGAGTTTTGTTTTGGTTTCACTTCGCAGGAATATTTCTTTGGAAATTAACTCATTCTCTGAGGACGTGGTCTTACTTGGAAGACATAATTACCGGCTAAGGAGCTTCATTTGTCAAGGTTGACACGCCAACCTTACATCAAAACAAACTATTTGACACAGCGATTCACAGATGCAACACTGTGTCCAACCAGAGACGCACTTTATGATAACCATCATTTATAAATGATAAATTGATAGTTAATTCAACTTAAGGAATCTTACGTCCTGTACAAACAATGAAATGATAATTAATAATGTTTACTAATAATATGTTTCAGGTTATCGTGCACACATTATAAATTTTATAAACTATATTAAGCATTTGTTATTTCAAATGATTTGAGAACAGTTTGAGAATCATACAGACTTGTATAATCACTTTTCTTTTGACATTAATCAAAGCAGGTTGCAGCAGCTATTTCAGGCTTTAACGGGAATACAGTAGAAATGCATTTAAACAATATAAAGCTATGATATTTCAAGGGTTGTTGTGTAGTTAGAGACTTCATTTGCATGTTTTGTGTACTTGAGTTTAAGTTTTTTGTCCACATAAAATGACAAAGCAGAGACAAAGAAGAAAACAACATTAGCCTGATATCATTAGAAAATTAGAGCAACCATTTGATGATCTGATAAAATCCAGTCTAATCATTGCCAGACAATTCAGAGACATGCTGTAATGGCAGAACGCAGACCGTGTAGCATATTCTCTACTATCAATCCCTTTAAAGCTGCAGCCAAACTGGCGAACGCGGCCGCCTTGGCGAACAGAAGCGAAGAGAATCCCAGAAATGTTGTTTTGAGGGGAGCAGCTTGGGATAAATGGTAAGTAGCTAAGCCCTGGTTAGGACTGGTTTGGCCCTGCGGTGGAAACCATGCTGCTGGGGAGCATCCAGAAGACACAGTAGGACGCTGGCTTAAGTTGAGATGAAACTATTGGCAGGACGGCAGACGGCTATAAAACACAGATATGAGGATGTCTCCATGTCTCTGATGACTCGTCCATCTGAGCCAGGGGCCAAGGAAGGGTTAGAGTGACACATGCCACAGAAACCAAAACACACTGGAGATTGTTTCGCATGATTTGTCACCATTGGGTTTCACTCAGGTTTGGGTTATTATTTTTGTTATTGACAAATATAAATTTAACATACTAATATGTTGGTACCTTTGAAAGTTGAAACCATTGGCTAAAGTTGAAAGGAAACTATTGGCAGGCTATTAGGCAGCAATGAAAAACTCTCTCTAATGATTTGTCCATCTGCCTAAAGAGGACATTCAAGGGTCAGTGCGTGCTTGCTCTGTTCTGTTCTATTTTATTGTGCTGTGCCGTCCTTCGACTATATACATGAAGTGTTATGAAGTGTTGAGAAATATATGACCTTAGGAGACAACTAAAGGCTCAATTAGAGGGTAACACTTACAGAAATTGCACTGATTCTTTATTTTAACAACGCTATTTCATCGTTCAGTTACAGCAGACCCATGTTCTACTGAGTTTTATAGACTTAAACGATCTGTATAGTCTGAGGTAACACAGTGGATGCTCTGGGCTTGTTCTGTGTTGAGTGTTGGGGAGGTCCTTCGAGGGAAATACGCTGTGGCAAACTGTACTAATACTATTTCTTTTAACATTTCAAGTTTTTAATATCACTAAATTGCAAACTTGCCTGAAGAGGCTTTATAGCATATGACCCCTTTATCCTTAGACCCTTGATTAGGATAAGGAAAAACATGGAAGAAACCTCCAAAAGTGCAACTGAAGAGGGATCCCTCACCTGAGATCTTATGTGTACGGAATAACTTACATAATAAAATGACAGTATATACTAGCCTTGGCGCGGTAGTCATGTTACATGGTGTTACACGGTGTTACACGGTGTTCGGGCATGCACCGATTACATTACTTGCCCACCGATTGTAGATTGTAAACATATATGAAGAATTCTACAGCAGCTACAGAAAGTTGAACTTCATCGACAGAATATCCAATAAAAAAAGACATCACAGTGCTGAAGGTAAGGCCCCATGTTAGTTTGATTGATCGCTAATAGAGCTGCAACGATGAATCGATTAGTTGTTAACTATTACATTAATCGCCAACTATTTTGATAATTGGTTTGAGTACTTTTTTTAAGAATTCTGTATTTCCAGCTTCTTAAATGTGAATACTTTCTGGTTTCTTTCCTCCTCTGTGACGGTAAACTGAATATCTTTGAGTTGTGGACAAAACAAGACATTTGAGGACGTCACCTTGGGCTTTGGTAAACACTGATCCACGTTTTTCTGACATTTTATAAACCAAAAAACGAATCGATTTGTCACGAAAATAATCATTAGTTGCAGCCGTAGTCGCCAGGTGATCTATCAGCAACACCACAGTGACGAGCAAAAACAAAAAGACAATAGAGATCTTCTGAGATACCTTCTAAGATTGGAGTCTGATAAACGCCTTCTTGGCCAAAACATCAGTTATGATGGAGGACTTTAGCGACCATGTATGTTATTTGCGGTTGCACCTCTGAGCCGGATTTCTCTCCGATGTGGACAAAGATTTATATCGGCGAAGCCACAGCAGCTACACTCGGGCCAAGTCTGGACGCTCAGCAATGCGATCACATAAAATCCAATCTGCAGGATCAGATCTCAAATGCCAAGTGTAACTGTAGCTCTTAATTGTCCCTTTAGTTTGGAGGTCAGAAACTGACCAGGTCCCATTTGTCAAGATACACCATTACTCAAAGGTTAGCTCAAGGTAGGCCAAAACAAGCTGAAATAACAGCTAGATACAGGCAGACAGAGGTTACATGCAGTGCAAATGAATATACGCACGCACTTAAAATAACTCCCGCGTGACTTAACCGAAAGCTTAACACATGCTAGCGTTCATTAGGGTTGAAATAACAGCCAACAACTGGGAACAAACAGCGTGAAGTTGGACAATGTTTAGATGGAGCTTGAAGTTGGCAGCCTCAGAGACAGCTATTAGATAGAAAATGAAGATGTTTCTTTCTGTTTCTCTTCTCAGTGACTTGGATTCTCCATCTGACTCAAAAGGACAGCCAAAGGTTACCAGATGCTACAGTGATGCTAGCTAACATGCTAAATTGAAGGGGATTGTGTAGTCAGGCATTCCAAGCGTGGCACGACTGGGTAACCTCGCCGTGTTTTCATGTAGAGCTGCTTGGACTTCTGTTCCGGCAGCCTCGATGAGCATATCTGCTAAGCAAGTTCCTGACAGCAGATTTATGCTAAGCTAATACCTTCTTAGCACACATCTGCTGAACACAGAGAGATTAAATGGCACATGTGGCTCAAGAACTTTACCGTCATTATGTGAGCACAAAGAAATGTCAGTTGCGTCAGCTTCAAATGGTGCATTCTGTTAAAGACTTCACACGTCTTTACAAAGAATAAATAAGGCAGGAATGAGATAAGATGGTAAATATCAGCGATAAAGTACTGCCTGATGGGAGGACTTTAAAACAGATGGTGTCCATGGTCTTTTATGGTGTTCTTAACCCTCTTCACGCAGCGAGTGTTGTGAAGATGTTCTAGTGATGGCAGCTAAATGTCCGGTGCTGTTTTCCCAACACACCGGAGGGCTTTTCTGTCAGCTTTGGTGCAGCTGTTGTACCAGGATGTCATGCAGTTTGTAAGGATGTTCCCTGTGGTGCATCAGTAAAAGTTGACAGGCAGCTTTTGGAAGAGGTTGGCTCTCCTTAGCCTCCTCAGAAAAGAAAGGCATTGTTGTGTTTTAACCACTATTCCCAGGAACTTGGAGCTGAGGACTCTTTCCACAGGACATGACTGTGTGAGATCTCCTTAGTAGTCCCAAAATCCACGATAATCTCCTTGGTCTTCTTGGTCTTTAGGACCAGGTTGTAGTTGGCGCACCAGGTTATCAGGGTGTGAACCTCCGCCCTGTATGCAACTTCGTCGTTGTCTGATATCGTCGTCGTATGTCGTATCATCTGCAAATTTAATTAGAAACCATTGTGTGATTGGGTCACACCAGTGATGCCAAATTGGGCCAATGGCGTAAAGTTGGATGTCCACAATAGAGTGGATGAGTTGACAGTCAAGCGTTAGGTAGGGTTGTTCGACAGTAGGGTTGTTCGATTATTGCAAAAGACACATTAACTACTATTCTGGCCGATATTGAGCTCATGATTATTCAACACGATTACTCGTTGACTTTGGAAACAACATGCATTTGGAAAGAACATTTTGTATCCTACATTTTCAAGTTAAATGCATCAATCTGGTGCACTTTGAGAGGTAAAGCAAGAGGCTAGATCCATGAAGAACTCTAGTAAACAATCTAATCCTAAACACATTGGTTGTATAGATATGAATGGTGAAGATGCAGCAAAAAATGTCACACTAAAACAATACAACAATAACAAAAAGGAGCACCGGTAAGAGGAGCACAAAGCCACCCAAAACAAGGCCTTGGACACCAGTAGGAGAAAGAAGAAGAAGCGTCTTGCACTGAGCACCTGGAAACCGCTCGCTAGCCTTGAACGCTGACTTAGATTGGTGATCAAATCGACTGGAAATATGTGTGATCGTTAACCAATAGACACAAGTGTTTCCTTGGACATGGAAAGACTTGCCTAATATTTACAGTACGCACACACTGTCGCAGAGCAAACACAATCAGTTACGGTACTGTACACAACCTCTGTGATTCATCCCTCACACACACTTTCTCAAGGTTCATTTTCCGTTACTCCGTCTTCCTTTTTCCACATCCTTCTCTTTCTACGTCTCTAACACACACACAGAGTCTCTTAACCTCTCACACATTTATACACATTCCCGTCTTCTACACACCATCTTCACCTGCACCTGACTTTTTCATACACAATAGACTCCAATGCATTAATGCAAGCACTCACCCAGTGACTTTTGGCCAACATCTGCATCACACACACACAAACCCATCCCATGACAGCGTAAGTACATACACACCCATGGAGGACCGTTGACAAACAACATGATTATGATGATGATGATGAGGTCTTTGTTCATGAACTCTGCATGGACCTGTGGCTGGCTACCGTTACTGTAACACACAATACACTGACACACAGGTTCTCGATCACACTCAAACACACACACACACACACACACACGTGGCTGGCTTTCTCCGTTTCACTGAGGTGACTTTTGGCCAACATCTGCATCACTGAGCTCAAGGAAAACACACGGAGTTTATGTTCGGCGTGGGCCAGGGATGCTGCAGGCTTTTGGTCAGCTCTGCTATTCAGCTCGCTATTCATAGAAGACCACAAATTTATCACTCAGCACCGAGTATGTGTGCACACGTGTGCATCAGCAAGAAATAGAAGATGTGTGTTGAAGAAAGCATTATTTTAGTGAATGAGGAGAGAGCAGGAATAGAGAGATGAGGATGTGTGTGTGTGTTTATAGTCCGTGTGTTTTCCAGTCTGTAATCATGATGTCAACCCGACCATCTGAACTTTAACAAATGTCCCACACTGACAAACAGATCAGAGACACACACATTCCTACGGGACCTTGAATGCATCACAGTGACTATATGTTACAGGAGGAAAGTGGCAGCTGCACGTTCACAGGAACACAGTCATACCTGTGGTTTTGGGATCTCCTCCTGGCTGTGGTTCAACCGGTGAACTCGCACTGACCTGCAGCGTTGGCTGGACGACGGAAATGTTTTACTTAAGTACTCAGAGTAATTTGTTTTACTCGAGTCAGAAAAGCATAAAAAGCTTCTTGATTTGTGAAAATTACTTTGGTAAGATTTGCATTATCTAATATTTTACTATCAATTAACAGATAACATGGTGTGGTTTTGTCCCTAAATGTATTTTAACAGTTGTGGTTGTTTTTCATAAATAAGACGGTGTAAAGAATATGAAACTTGTGATTTACACTCCTACTAATCTTATCCATATATCCAGATATCCCAATGAAAAAAGAAAAAGGATGCACCGATACCGATACCAGTATCGGGTCCGATACTGTGCTCATGTACTCGTACTCGCAAAACAGTTCGGATACCACTTTAAGGCAGCGTGATGTTAACCATCAACCATCTTTCGAGATCCCACCTCAGTTGGTGCGCGCCGACCCTCACTTTCATTGCACCACGGGGTTTTGCTTGCACCCTCTGACTCACGCGTGCGTTAGACTTCTTGGTCCGTGTTTCAAGACGGGTCGGGTGGGTTGCAGACAT
>CAKALG010045670.1:0-12316 GCA_916700815.1 Helicolenus hilgendorfi
TAAGGGTGTCGGCGAGCATGCCCAGTCCGGACCCGCAGATGATCGCCACCTGGGGGCGGTGCTTCGTCTGAGACATCAGCCAATCAGCTGTCTTCTGGTATTCGTCATGACTGCAGACAAGAGTAAATTACTTTAAATTATTTTAGGAAGAATTTATTATTAAGTGTGAATTCAAAAAGACCTCCACTCTGAAGTCCTTAGATGTCATATTCACTAAAATACTACAGTGTAACTTTTAGCAACGGAGAGGAGGAATAATTAAACATGCTTCTACCACTGAAATATGATTAACCAACAAACACATTAATGTTAAAGAAACTACATTTTATGCATTATTTATTATGTATTTATTTATTTTTGGGGTATTTTCATGTCAAAATCTTCTCTTTTCTCTTCCTGTAAAATGTAAATACATTTTTGATGACTCATCTTGAACTTGGGGGCAGTTAAATACCGTAGAATAGAAAATACCCAAATATTTCATCATGCTAAGATCACATAGGCAAAAACTGATGAGGTCATTAAAATTTTTTTTAAATTAAATAAACAGATGAAAAATACTTCTGGAACCAGCAGCTTATCACGGTTTACCTCCACATGGCAAACAGGTCAGGAGGTGTAGCTCTGCAGTATCTAACGGACCTTTACAATGACCTTAACATTCAGTTTGATTTAGATAATCTGGTTAAACTGTGAGTTTTTTTTGCAGCCTGTCTGATCATCTCGCTTCTCATGCTGTCGTCCTGCTGCACTCACTGATGCTGCCGTGTTTACATGTCACAAAATGTTGTCAAAACTGACAAACAATTGTCAAAACATGAAGTATTAGGATCAAATTTAGGATAATGTCCAGCTTAACAGTCACAAATACACTACATTACTGTTTCTCAAATATCTTGGTGAATTATCTTTGTTTTAAAGGAATAGTTTGACATTTTGGGAAATATTCAGATGAGAAGATTGACACCACACTCATATCTGTTTATGGCGCCGTGTTCTGTTAACAACGGCAACGACTTTGAATTCCCTACTGAGATTTTCCCAAAGCCCCTTTTTGTTTCCTTACTATACCCCAAAGTTTTAACTGTGAAATACGTAATTATATATGTATAATATATGTAATAATACCATAATTAGATAAATATCAGTGTTGTTATTAGTTTTCCCAAACTTCAGTTTTGTTTCCCTGTAGGTACCCAGTATTTACAAAAAATACTCCCTCTAAATGCCAAGTTGTTCCTCTAAAGTCTTGTTTCCTTCCACTGTGTTTACATTTGAGCACCGGTAAGCACTGAGTATTTATTGGTACCTGATTTATACAACAAAAGGACGCCATAAATTGCAGGCTATGTAGCAAAGTCTGGTTAACAATAACAATAACAATAACAATAACAATAACAATAACAATAACAATAACAATAACAAGGGGTCCCAAGACGAATCTGAGGGGTCATAAACTGATTGCCAAGACAAAAAACAAAGAAAAATAATCACTATTTTGGTCACAGTAGAAATATGTAATGACGAAGCATCACAAGCCAACAAATTTAGTAAACACTGGTCTAGTGTATTGAGAGGAAGAAAGAACAAACCAACAATAAAACACAGATTTGTAATAACATGTAATGAAGGTGTCATCTTACCTGATTTGTTCTTTGCTGTGCATGATGGACGGATGACAGACGACCGATGATGATGATGATTACGATGAATATGAGATGTGTGTGTGTTTCTGTAAGCAGCCTCAGTCACTAGTTGTGTGTGTGATGGAGGGACTGACAGTCTGAGTGTGAATGCCAGGTGATGCCGATCGGCCTACATATTCACCAGTCACATGCTCCTGATTGGTCGATAACTCGTCCATTCATCAGCAGCAACCAATGGAGCTACAGTGTTGTAGAAATATGCGTGTGTGTGTGTGTATGTGTGTGTGTGTGTGTGTGTGTGTTGGCATTCCTGAACAAGATTCTGTTTTTTTTTTTCTTTTGGTGGAGTCTGGTTTTGCGTCACGCCCCCACTGACAGTAACGTGACTTTACTTAAGTTTTAACTGGGATTCTGAGGCTCAACACACGCACAGAGTCAGCTGTGACTCGGTCGTGACCTTAAAACACACACTCATACAGTCAGACATTAACTGTGTAAATATTGTGCTTCTTACTCCGCTACATTTATAACGATGGTTACTTTACAGATTGCGATTAATAATACGAAATATAATCAAGAAATAAATGATGACGTTTTATTATGGATAAAGATGGGACTTTATTGATCCTCAGGGGTAAACTCACGAGCAGCATAAAGTAATTCAAATGAGTGATGAACACAATCAATGCATCAATAATTATAATCCAGTGATAATATATATTATTCTGAAATGGCTCATCCTGCATAACAAGTACTTTTACTTTTGATACTTTAAGTATAATTTTAATGCAAATACTTTTGTACTTATTTCTACTCTGTGGTATTACTACTTTTCCTTTGAAGGTTCTCTATATGATATTCAGAGCATTATTATAGCAACAAACAACTATTTGCTATATAAAGCTATAGAGGAGTAATGTCTACCTGAGCAGAGAGTGAAGTCTCTCTCCCTCTGTTTGTGTATTGCAATCAGAGCTTCTCTGTGCTTTGTTGACATAGCCGGGCCGGCCACCCGTGCCTTTAAGTGCATGTTAGTGCATGTGAGTGTGCCCCACTAGCTAGCTCACGGCCATCACTCTGCTCTGCTCTCATACAGCCGATACAGCTGATAACACCATCATGGAAGCGTAGTGCGCACCCCAACACTGTTATCTCTGTCAACACTGTTGCTGTTGTTTTCACTGTTAGGGCTGTTAGCACCATTAGCTACGAGCTGCCAGCTCAGCCATCACCATGTTGAGAGCCATGTGGAGGCAATAAAAATGCTCTGAATTTCGTATTGACAACTAAATTAAAGCTGAAGTAGGCGAGATTGGAGCAAATACGATTAAAAAAAGTTATTTTTATAAAACGGTTGCTATATCGGGACAGTAGTACATGAAACAGGTAACCTGAAAAAAATCATGTGCCGTGTGTCCTCCGGTGCTCCTAACGGCATCCGCAAGATTTCACAGACCGGAGGAAAACAAGCAGTAAGAGCGGATCTGGGATCTGCTGTCCATCTGCCGTCTATGAGAGCCGGCTGTCAATCACTTGCGAACTCCGACCAAATGGTCACACTAGGCAGCGCTGATCAAATATGAATCAATATTATGTTACTATAATAATGCATATTTCTCGCCTCAAATGTTTTCAGAATAATCTTGTAGTGTACTGTTCAGCTGTAAAATGAAGTTTGTGACACGGTAGCCATTGTGAAATCTGTTGAAGGAACACCAAGTACCGGTCACATGACCGGAGCACAGCCAATAGGAATGCTTTCTCTCTCAAATGACTTTTCATGGTCAAAGTCTACCGTCACGGGCTAGATTTTCTAAAGCTTGAAAACAGAGCCATGAGGAGGTGCAGAAGTCTAGTTATCTCTCAGAACACTTGAATTACAATATGCTGTATTGCCCAATGATGCCAAAAAACATACTGCCTACTAACACTTTAAGACCAAGTTTAAAAGTACACCATTATGAATCCTTTACAGTGAGGTATTATTGTTTATAACATGGCATTCGGGCATTAGGCTTAAACTCCAGATCTGTATTTGTGTATCTATGTATTTCTGTAGTCCTCCTCAAGCCACACCATAAGCAGAGTGGATCAACCTCAGTGTTTTTCTCCTCTACTAGAGTTCACCAGACGGTAATAATTGGATTGTTTAGGTGATACATTGACATCTTTTTAAGTGGATAATCCGACTGCGGCTGAAATTGCCAAACAGTTTGCTGAGTGCTGCGTTCCACTGTTTGCTGTAGTCTCTAAATCGCCTGCAGCCTAAAAAATAGTTTTTCTGTCAACGACGCGTTCGTTGTTTACGTATCCCACAGGGAAGGCAAAAAGTTGCCAAACCGGTGACTTCAGGGAAGCAGGAGGATTTTCCAGTTCTGTTGTATCTACGACATCCCCGACTCCGGCAGTAGCCATGGTGTCTCAAAGTGCAGCTGCAGGCTACCGGTAAGCTACGCTGTATGTCTTTGAAGTGATTTTCTTTGGACGTGCGGGAGTAGGCGTGGGTGGAGAAAAAAAATACTGGAACAATCGCCGAAACTGCTTTTTACTTCGAAGATTGAAATTGATACATTTTCGATTTGGAATCGAAATCGTGACACCCCACCTATCAACAGCTGCCTATCAGTTAGCAAGTTAGCGCTTCAAAGTTTACTAGTAGTTTCAAATGAGGTTTAATATGAATCAATGTGTAGCGCGTTTACATCAGTTAAGTTAAATGTGTCCACCTGAACCCTGTTAACACCGTCAGGTTCAGACTCAGACTCTGGACTTCAACCAATCAGAGCTGAGATGTGGCGTTTTAACGAGCAGCAGCTCGTCGGTCGGTTCTGTTGTACAATAATTGAAACTCCACGTCGAGTCTCATGACCGGTTACACACTTCACATGTTCCCGTGCTGCTGCTCTGATCAGCTGCTAATGAGGCTCATGTGGGTCTGATGGACGAGGACCAGAGCTGGACTAGAACCAGATGACCGCGTAAACTGACAGGAAGTGAGCCACCTTTGATGTCAGACCAACATTGTGTTTGTGCTGTGAGTCCATCAAACTGAAAACCCTAAACCTCGAGACTGAGCCTCAGTACACCTCCACCTGCAGAGGGACGATTTTTAAACAAATTTCTGCACCAGAAATAAACCCAAAGTCCACTTGTCACAACTATAAAATCCAAATTTTGATAAAATACAAAACAAAATCTGCAAATAAAACAGATAAATCTGTCTGACTCCGTTTTGTTCAGTCTTGTCTTTTAGTGGGACATGGGCCACTATGCGTGTGTGTGTGTGTGTGTGTGTGTGTGTGTGTGTGTGTGGTTTAACAGGACTCATGTGGAAGCTGGTTAGTAGGTTAATGAACAGAGCACAGCTGGTGGTTAGAGACAGACTGATGTTGGACAAAATCTGGCATTTTACGTGATACATATGCAGTTTATGTATATATAAACAAATCGTTTTTACATAAAGTTGTGCACGAACCTGCACAGGGAAATGTTGTCCAGCTGATAGTGGCGTCAGATCAGAAAACCTTTCTGTTTCATGGACAGACAATGTATTTTTTCTTTTAATTTGGAGGACTTGTTGCCTAGTCTGAGTTAGTTTAGTTTGATACTATAAAAGTGAATCGAAACAACAGCGAAAAAACTTCAGCTTATTATTGTTTCTTCATGGAGTCATTTGACCTAATTTACAAATATTTAATTCACCATTTTGAGCTAAACATGGCACCCTCATGAATCATGGAAAAGGTCTTTTGGCGGGTAAGGAAGAGGATAATTCTTCACCACATCACCAAGTTTATTTTAAATCAAAGATTTATTGGATCTGACATTTTTTCCAACAGAAAACTGATCAGCTTCAAATAAAGTTAAAATAGTTATTGCTACTGTTTAAGACTTAAACAGTTTAATTTGTGTCATTTGACTTGACGTTTTTCCATCACATGTTGAGTGAATGAGCTGAATGCTCAACATTACTGCGTTCCTGCACCTCAGTCACAATGTGAAAAATGTGACCGCGTCCATTTAAATCTCATTCAGATATTTGTCATTCCTGGACGTATATGATGTACAAGCAGTCTGTCGTGTCCCGCACATATTTTACTCCTGCTGCCTCAGCTCCATGAGGCCAGAAAATACCTAGAAGGTAGGCTTCACACAACGCAGTAAAACTATTAGTAGTACAGATTGTTTCCTAATGTGCATCCAATGTAAGTGATGGGGGATGGCATCCTCATTATTTTCATAATTCTGGGATTTTTATCAGCTTTTATGAGCCGGATCTAGGCAGGTATTTCCTTTAAAAGTCTGATCACGTTTACAGTTAACTTCAATTTAAATTTCACATTAAAGTGTATTATTATGCTGTAGGAAATTTGTTTTGCAGCGAGCCATTAGAGGTACAGTGTTCGACATCTGCAGGCACGTAGTGATGAGATTGCAGATTGCTGCCTCTCCCGTGTGTCAAGCGGGTAGGAGAACTACGGTGGCCGAAGTGAAAATGCAAATGGCCCTCTCTAGAGCCAGATGTTGAAAGAGTAGCGTAGGTCATTTGGACAATAGCAGAGTTAGTGTGTAGAGTGGGAAGTGAGTGGTGAAGCAAGAGAGAGAGAGAGTGGCAGCGATTGTGTGTGAGCCAACAAGTGAGTGAGTGGAGCAGAAGAGTTAGTTAGTTTAGATCCAAGAAGAATCAAGTGAATGCACAGTGGAAGTTGCAGTTTGTGCAGAAACGTGGGCGGCTGCGGCTCAATGGGTTGAGCGGGTCGTCCTTTAACCACAAGTTTGGTGGTATCTCTAAAAAGTCAACTTTTCATGGTGTCAGAACAAAGCCCTGTTTTCAGCTTTGTGACGATGCATTTTCCAGCTTAAGAAGTAGGACAGTTTTCCCAACACATAAACCGAAGGATGAAGTGTTCCTTTATCACCACATCTGGAGCTACATGGTTTAAACGGTTACACGGCATTTGGCAAGTTACAATCTGAAAAGCAACTGAAGCTGTCAGACAAATGTAGCGGCGTAAAAAATACAACACTAGCCTCTGAGATAAGTGCCGTAGAAGTATAAAGTTACGTAAAAAGGAAATACTCAAGTAAAGTACCTTAAATTTGTACTTAAGTACAGTACTTGAGTTCATTAGTTACAATCCAACACTGCATTAAACTCTGAAATCACCAGCAGCAAACACCAGTTCAGTCTGTTTATCTCTGTTAGTTTTATATCACAGAAGTCTTTTATTGCTTTTGATGACACAATCATAAGGTTTTCTGTCTCTGTGTAAGAAGGTCGAACTGACTTGTGTTTCTAGAAACAAAGTGAGTGCGTAACATTTTGAACATGTCAGAGAATATTTCAGATTCTCTGAGTCGACTCAGACGGACTGCTGCTCCACAAACTGATGAAGGAAGGTTTTATTGTTTCTGACTCCGAGTGAAACTCAGGTTTTGTGTTCACAATGAAAACAGTCTGTGTTTGTTTCTGTCAGTGTGACGTCTGAATGACACAGCAGGAACCGAGAGAGAAGAACAGAAATAACTCTTCAATCAGCAAAATGAGGGTATCAAGATAATTTAACTTTTTAACTTAACTATAATTTTTAATAATAATATCCTACAGTAATTCATCTTAGTTTTACTAGTTAGAACTGTGTTAAATTTAGACCACATTTGAAGTGAACAGATTAAAGACACATCGTGTGTCGCGTAAATAATGTTCTGTTTTGATTTGAATAGTCCCAGAAATAAATAAAATTATTTCTATTTGTGACACAAAACAGAAGGAAAACAAAGATTCATCAAGTGACAATCTCTCTAATAATGTGTATGTGTTTTACAGTGTGAGTGTGCCAGACCATAGACTGTGTATAAGACGTGGACATAGTCACCGTGACCACCATTGCTTTGTGGACTACGGTTTTGAAGCCTCGAATTTGGCATTTGGCCGTCACCATCTTGGTTTTTAGCCGTCGCCATGTCGTTTTTTTGGAACCAGAAGTGACACGAGAGGTTGCAGCTAAGTACAACCCAAAGCTGAATAAGATATTTTCAGGCAACCAAATTTGAATTAAAATGTATATATAAAAAAATAAAAGCATACCCTTCTTTATGGTCTATTTGACTCTAAATGGGACCATCATTTACTAAATGAACATCATGCTGACTCGTGGGTACCCATAGAACCCATTAATTACCATTCACATACGTATCTTGAGGTCAGAGGTTAAGGGACCCTTTGAAAATGGCTAAATGGCTTAATTTGTGAAGTAACAATTCACTACAGCTGTCAAATGAATGCAGAGGGGTAAAAGGTAAAATATTTCCCTCTGAAATGTAGTGGAGTAGAAGTATAAAGTAGCATAAGATGGAAATACTCAAGTAAAGTAAAAGTACCTTAAACTATACCTAAGTACAGTACTACAGTATTTATGAATTTATAGAATCAATTGATGTACAATAAAGTAACTGTATATATATTTCACTTTACAGTGGAAGATACTCTTTAAATGAATAGCTGAATATGAATATTATTACACATAATGAAGGCTGTGGAGTTGAAATTAATGTTTCTAAAAACTAGAAACATTCATTGTACAAAAATAAAAAAAATGAAGGCCTGCAGGTTAGAGAGCTCTGAGCGCTCGCTCCATTCACACAACCTTCATCCTTCCTAAAAACAAATCACCTCGATCCTCCACAAGCCTGCAGCTCCTTACTAAACTCACACAACAGTATATTCGCAGACTTGTGACCATCAGCACACAGTCACAAGTTTGGACGCCAGCCTTCCTCGGACTGGATTTCATTTCATTATTGCATTATTATTTTAGTTTCAACAAGGCCGACTTTCTGATGCACTCACAACGACACGGTCGAGAAACACACTTCAGTTTGCACACTGACTACTATGACAAGGAAAACATGCAACATCGCAATACATACACGTAATCAGGATTTTAAAAGTCAGGACATTTTTGTAGAGTGGGGACATTTTTGTATAGTGGGGACATTTTTGTAAAGTGGGGCCATTTTTGTATAATGGGGACATTTTTGTATAGTGTGGACATTTTTGTATAGTGGGGACATTTTTGTATAGTGGGGACATTTTTGTAAAGTGGGGACATTTTTGTATAATGGGGAATTTTTTGTATAGTGTGGACATTTTTGTAGAGCTGGGTCATTTTTGTAAAGTGGGGACATTTTTGTATAATGGGGACATTTTTGTATAGTGTGGACATTTTTGTATAGTGGGGACATTTTTGTATAGTGGGGACATTTTTGTAAAGTGGGGACATTTTTGTATAATGGGGAATTTTTTGTATAGTGTGGACATTTTTGTAGAGCTGGGTCATTTTTGTAAAGTGGGGACATTTTTGTATAATGGGGACATTTTTGTATAGTGTGGACATTTTTGTATAGTGGGGACATTTTTGTATAGTGGGGACATTTTTGTAAAGTGGGGACATTTTTGTATAATGGGGAATTTTTTGTATAGTGTGGACATTTTTGTAGAGCTGGGTCATTTTTGTAAAGTGGGGACATTTTTGTATAATGGGGACATTTTTGTATAGTGTGGACATTTTTGTATAGTGGGGACATTTTTGTATAGTGGGGACATTTTTGTAAAGTGGGGACATTTTTGTATAATGGGGAATTTTTTGTATAGTGTGGACATTTTTGTAGAGCTGGGTCATTTTTGTAAAGTGGGGACATTTTTGTATAATGGGGACATTTTTGTATAGTGTGGACATTTTTGTATAGTGGGGACATTTTTGTATAGTGGGGACATTTTTGTAAAGTGGGGACATTTTTGTAGAGTTGGGACATTTTTGTAAAGTGGGTACATTTTTGTAAAGTTGGGACATTTCTATAGAGTGCAAACATTTTTGTATAGTGGGGACATCTCTGTAAAGAGGGGACATTTTTGTAGAGTGGGTACATTTTTGTAGAGTGGGGAAATTTTTTAATATCCTCCAGATTTACTTTACTGAAATTGGCAGCATTGTAACATGTATTAAAACATATCCAACTGCTTTTTAACATTTTCATTAAATCTAAAAAAAGAAACCAGAAGCCAACTGGTCTCTGTAAAGACAGATGAATATGAGCAGACCTGATGAGCTGGTGGAGTTTGTCTCCCTCTGGTGGTTAAAAGTGTCTCTTCTTCACGTCTCATCCTGTCCTGTTGAATCAACACAGAAACAAACACGGACTGAACTTTAATCACAAGATCAGAGTTTATATGAATGTGATGTAAAGAAGTCACCTGAGCTGTGACATCACAGCGGAGTCACAGTCAAGTCTCAACAGTTTGTGTGATCTGACTGAAGTCCTTCACTTCTGGAGCATTAGAGTGTCATTCATCACCAAAGAGTGATGTGTGTGTGTTATTGGCGATTGTGTGTGTGTTGCATCATGCGGACATTCTGTGTAGATCCCAAACACACACACACACACACGCGCACATGCACACGCACATGCACACACAGCAGGTGTGAGATAACTGGACTGGTTTCATTACAGAGAAACACTGTAAAAAACATCCTCTGACACTGAACCTTCAACAAATGTAGATTGAAGTTATTTAAGCTGCTGAAGCTCTTCAGTGTGTTCGTGTTAATAATCAACTCCGACATGAAAATTAGTTTAAAACTGTTTATATTTACTGCAACAGCTAATCAAAATGCTGCTATGTCATGACCTCCATTTGTTATGTGACACAGGGAAACATCAGGCTAAGAGGATGTAGACTAATTCATTTTATACAGTCACATTACTATGATTCACTACTGCCCGACACTGTTCATCACAACACTAGAAACTACTGACATTTACCCTGATCAGCTGACGGAAACAACCGGTCATAAAGAGTTTGTAAAACGGAAACGGAAATGACGTAATGGAGGATTTTCACAGTCTTCACCTGCTGTGTTCCAGCTGCTCAATATAAAGTTAATCTGATTATGGAGTTAGTCTGTAAAATGTTTTAATTATTTTAATTTATAATTCTTTATTACACTGTCTCTTTGCCTCTAAATTTAATTCCATAACATGAAGATCTACAGCATTTAGATTTAGTTTGAAAGCTCTCTGCTCAGTGTTTTCTGAATCCTACGGAGCCACTGGAGTCTTGGGACATTATGTTTTTTACATTTATTCGTTTTTTGTTGGCCTAAAAGTTGTTAAATTTCAATATGTTTAGTCTTCAAAAAGCTTATCATCAGATAATGAAGGAGGAGTTTCTTAGGCCAATCAGGTCCTGAACCCCTGAACCAGAGTATACAGAAGACTTCACACTAGGGCTGTCAATCGATTAATATATTTAATCGTGATTAAACGCATGATTTTCCAGTTAATAGCAAATTAATCGCACATTTTTTATCTGTTCAAAATGTACCTTAAAGGGAGATCTGTCAAGATTAAAATACTCTTATCAACATGGGAGTAGGCAAATATGCTGCTTTATGCAAATGTATGTATACATGTATTATTGGAAATCAATTAACAACACAAGCAATGACAAATATTATCCAGAAACCCTCACAGAGGTGCATTTAGCAGAACAAATATGCTCAAAACATAACATGGCAAACTGCAGCCCAACAGGCAACAACAGCTGTCAGTGTGTCAGTGTGCTGACTTGACTATGACTTGCCCCAAACTGCATGTGATTATCATAAAGTGGGCATGTCTGTAAAGGGGAGACTCGTGGGTACCCATACAACCCATTTTCATTCACATATCTTGAGGTCAGAGGTCAAGGGACCCCTTTGAAAATGACCATGGCAGTTTTTCCTTGCCAAAATTTAGCGCAAGTTTGGAGCGTTATTTAGCCTTTAGACGAGCTAGTATGACACGGTTGGTACCAGTGGATTCCTTAGGTTTTTCTAGTTTTATAAGATACCAGTATCTTCATTCTACGCTACAATGTAAAACTCACAAGTTGCATAAAAGAAATTAGTGGCGTTAAAATGAATTTGCTCTAACGCGTTATTATCACATTAAGCAACAGCCCTACTTTACACAATCATTCATTCATACATCTAACATGTCACTATATGTTGAACTGTGTATGTTTGTATATGTGACAATCAATGTATTTGATTTATTAGATATCCATTTTAATTGTGTAATGTCAGACTTCTAAAACCAACACAAATCCATTAAAATACAGAGGACATAACTTCTCTGTCCTCAGTGGTCGCTACAGTCCTGTGTTTATATATTTAGTTTATCGCTTCTATCCTGAACTGCCTGAACGTACGTCATTCAGTGTTTACTGTTAACTGAATTAAATAAAAAAGAATAGTGACGATTAATAAATAAAAAAACCAAATGTCTTTGATTTCGTTTGAGTTCACTTCCTTGCGTAAATGTTAGAAACTTCAATGTGTGCGGACGTGAGGACGGCTGCTGCTGTTAATGCAACTGTTATGGATGTGACATCATGGCAGTATGAGGTCAACACACCCACACACACACACACACACACACACACACACACACACACACACACAGACACACACACACACACACACACACACACACACACAGAGGAACAAGTCAACACTCTGTAACTCTTCTGCAATCAGAGGCTGACTTCATCTTTTAACCAGCCTCAGTGTGTGTGTATGTGTGTGTGTGTGTGTGTGTGTGTGTGTGTGTGTGTGTGTGTGTGTGTG
>CAKALG010045676.1:2901-15017 GCA_916700815.1 Helicolenus hilgendorfi
TCCTCATGTCTTTGCCATGACTGTGTCAGGATGAACATGATGTCGCAGGATGTAGTTTAGAGGCTGCCCACTTTCCCGGGAATGCCAACTGGTTGTAGAGGTTCCCCGAAGACCTCTGGATGTGTCTGATGTAGTTGTTTAATAATCTAAGAGCGTTATACAACAGAAGAACGTTAAGGAGATAAAGCACCTGCGTTTGTTATCGCTACAAGACAGAAAATCACTTAGCCAGGGGACTACCAATGAAGCGGAGGCATTGAAAGCTACATTCATCTTTGCCTTGTGGTGACACCCTGACTTTATCCATATTGAGACTGTGAAAAGGCTGCTTCCTTCTCTTTTCATTAGGCTCTGTTCTTCCGACATTATCAGGTTTCTTTCAGAGTTAAATCAGCAATTTCAGTGCAGTTCAATTAATAACAGAACACAAGCTATTTACAGTTATCTACGTCAGTGATTCACAAAGACTGAGTCGGGACCACAGGTGGGTCACAGGAGATTTTATTTTTTGTTTTTTATGAATAAACTTCTTCCGTAGTCTTTTAATTAATTAATTATTACACGGCTGTGTTGAATACTCGATTCTGATTGGTCAATCGAGGCGTTCTGGGGTCTTTAATTTCTGCGGAAATGGCAGTATAAATGGTCAGGAATGTTCATTTACGCACAAATTCACTCATCTCACGATTTATAGATAAGGCCTACTATAAATTGGGTCATGTGGTTTGTCATTTTTTTAAAAAGTCAGTCCACAGAAAAAAAGTCTGGGAAACACTGGTCTACATAATGAACGTCTATTTGTGTTCTAAAGGGTTGTGAACTGTGTTAAAAAGGTGAGGCTGAGAGGATACAGTCGCAATAAAACGCCAGTCACTGGTCTGTAGTGGGGGAGAAGGTGGCAGTTTGCAATTGCTTTATTTTTCTGTTTTTTCTACCACCCACACATTAGCAGTACAATAACAAAAGGAACATGTGAGCAAAGTGCAGTTGTTTTCTGGCCACCTGATAAATGCGAGTCAAATATTCTGTCACCTTTTTAGCCCTAGTTTGTTCCACCAAGTCCTGAGAAAAAAACACTAGACCTTTTAACTAGATGCTTGACTTATTAGGTATTTGTTTCAGCTCTCTGCCATGTTGGGCAGTTAGAGCACACTTAGTTACTTTGCCTTTAGGTGTTTGCTGAAGTAGCTGCCTTTTGGCTAGAGGGGTTGGTGTGACTCAGACAGTATGAATATAATGAGAGCCAAAACAATACATTAAAAGAAGCTAAGAGCTGCAGATGAGTGATAGAACAGCTCTTGAGTGGGCTCTGTACTCTTTCACGTTACACTTACACTTACACTTACGACTTATTTAATTCAATGTTCATGTTAACAAAAAAATCACTTAATGTAGCTTAACAATCCCATTAAAAATGTAATTTAATACAGGAAATAAAAATGCAATGCAATACTGCATATTTAATTTTGCCCCAGTCTACAATTAGATGCTTCTTTTGTTTTTGTTTTTTGACTAACTATCAGCTACTATAAATATAGTTAATTCTGCTCACTGATCTGTAGTAAAAAGTCAGGGGTTATACTTTCAGTTTCCTCTTTTATACGGGACTTTGTAGGTAACATTTCACAGATATCAGTTTTCACTGTCACATTTCCTCATCACAATGAGACAAGATCTCTCTGTGTGTGTGTGTGTGTGTGTGTGTGTGTGTGTGTGTGTGTGTGTGTGTGTGTGTGTGTGTGTGTGTGTGTGTGTGTGTGTGTGTGTGTGTGTGTGTGTGTGTGTGTGTGGATCAGGTCAAATGACGGTTACAGTCTCGATAGCTGTGAAGAAATTTGCCTAAAGCATGTCAAACATGAAGCTCTGTTACATTCTGGTCACGTGTTGTTCTTTTTAACAGCACAGATAACTGCAGATATGGAAATATACCAGAAGAAATTAATCATTTTATATTCCTTATTCAGAACCCTTTGCAAAACGGTTGCTGGGGTCCATATAAAATAAAAATCAACAGCAATTTAAAGTCACACAGTATTGATATTATTACTGTTGATGAATTACATGGAGCCTATTTTTCCTCCACTCCCAATATGTAAGTTACTTGAGTTAATGTTGGTTTGTATGCTGGGAGGAAGGTGCACATTCCTCTCACTCATCTGTTCAACATATACAGTAAATGAGCCGTGATGTGTGAGAAATGCTTGTTCATTTAAGGTGTTTAATCTTTCTGCTCACACAGGTTTTCTGTACGGGGACTTTAATTCCCTGACCTGCCATACCCTTTATGAAGAAGGAGTGCACCTCCACTTAAAAACCTTTTTGTGGGTAATTTTCCTGCCGTAACGTCAGTCAGTTCCAAAGAAGGGAATGTTTACTTGTTTATCAACTTCACTAACAATGTTACTTAATACTTCTGAGAGGGTACAAAGTACATTTCACAATCAATTGGCTCAAAATGAGGGGAGATTGATACCACCTGGCTTAAAGTGGCACTAACTCCAGAGACGCTCCCTGATTGGCCACAGACGGCAGGTGACGGGGTCAAAGGTCTCGGAAGACAACAAACTGGTTGGTGTCTGTGAATGCCAGAGTTATGCGTATCAGAAGGTTTGTCCTCATTAATTGTCTGCTGAGAACCCTAAGCGTCAAAACTAATGAAATTAATTCTATTTCTCGGGAAAAAAACATCTGCATGCTGGTCCCTTCTTCACACTCACACTACCAACCATCTACAAGTACAACAATGAAGAATTGTTGTGACCTTGGTGGATTATGAAGGTGGATCTATATTCCCCCTGATCACTATGAACTCATTTTGTTGACATTTTTGTCCTTTTTACATAAATGTTTAAACCACAAAGCAACAAAGTACATTTTTACCCAACTTACTTAAAGCAGCAGTAGGTAGAAATGGAGCAAATATGATCAAAAAAGTTATTTTTGTAAAACAGTCACTATATCCTGACAGTAGTGCATGAGACAGGTAATCTGAAAACAAAAATCCTGCTATTCTGTGTCCTCTGGTGCTCCTAATGGCATCTGCAAGATTTCACAGTCCGGAGGAAAACAACCAATCAGAGCCGAGCTGAAGCCTGCCGTCTCTGAGCAGCCGTCAATCACTCGCAAACTCCGATCAAATGGTCAAACTAGGCAGCGCTGATCAAATTGATCAATATTCTGTTACTTGTAGTGTGCTGTTTAGCTGTAAAATGAGAAAGTTTGTGACCCGGCAGCCATGTTGAGATCAGTTGAGGAAATACCAAGCACCGCCCACCAGCCGGAGCAAACTTTCTCATTTTACAGCTAAACTCTACAAAATGTTTCAGAAAATATTTGAGGCGAGAAATAGTCGTAACAGAATAGTGATTCATATTTGATCAGCACTCCCTAGTTTGACCATTTGATCGGAGTTTGCGAGTGATTGACAGCTGCCTCCGTTGAATGAACAGCCAATAGGAACATCCTCTCTCTGAAATGACCTGTGATTGGCCAAAGTCTCCCGTCACAGGCTAGATTTTTTAAAGCCTGAAAACAGAGCCAAGAGGAGGTGAAAAAGTCAGAACACTTGAATTGCGATATGCTGAAAGGTTATTATGGAATTTTTGCCCAATGATACCAAAAACATTCTGTCTACTGCAGGTTTAACTACTTCGTCCTATTTACAGCTGAAACATCCCTCTCTCTGCCGTAAACTAGTTGCTCTCTTGTTACATCTTTTCTGACCTTAGTTTAAAAAGGGGGGTTTAAAAAGTAATGCCTTCATTTGCTTTCTTTCCCTCCTTTTCTGAGCTGCCTGTGATCAGGCTGACCGTTGTTTGTCTGTCTGAGGCGGTCCACTCTAATGAAAGCCGAGCATCAAGCTGCACGAGGTATCACAAGCCATTTTGTACTGCAAGATGGTTAACCCGGAGTCTGCAATCAGGTTCCAACCAGCAAAGCAATGATGGCTTCAGCTGCATGATACTGATGTCAAATGCCAGTACAAAAGAGGCTTGCACTGAAATATTAAAATGCATGTGTCAAAGAGTATGAGTGTAAAAAAAAAAAAGTACATTTTACAGAGAGCACTAAACCTGATGGGTAATAAATACATGCATCATTCTATTAAATATAAATCCCTTTGTTCCCCTCAATCCTATTGTTACCCTCGACTGGATCTATTAGGAAACACTGAACAAAGTGGGACATCTTTTGTCCTTTTATGCAACAAGACCTTTTTGCCTTTAACTTTAACAACACACAACCATACTAGTTGAAAGTCTCCCCGTCTCTCTTGCACACCCACTGACAAACACCACTGTGTCGATGCCGTCAATTTTGCTTCAAAATGTATTAAAAAATGTATAAATAGCCTCTTTTATCAAATGCGAACTACAAAAGACACAAAAGCAAGAACCATGTCAACTTTGTAATGCATCTTCAAAAAACAGAACAAAATAATTGTTATCGGTTCAGCATAATAGAGAACAGGCTTTCTTGTCTCTTTATAAACTTTGACCGTGTTTCATGGTTCTAATAGACTGTCTATTATCGGAAACAAAATAACAGAATAAATGTGATTTCTTGTTAACGTCACTGAGAAAGTTGTGTAACCACAACCGCAGCTGCTGCCAGGATCAGCACGAACACGCCGAATGATTTCATCCATACAATATTGGCTTCGGTTTGGTGAAAGAAACGGAAATATACATCTTCCTCTAGATGTATCCTCCCTCCCACGCACCAGTCAACACATGCATTCCTTTCTGTTTAAGCACTGGATCTACCTTTTAATTGAAAAAGAAGTGAGTGAGTGCGCTACTGAAATGAGAATAATTGACGTACTTGTGAAGAGCAGCATAAGCCTTTAATTCAATAACATGGCAGCTTATTGAGGGCTTATATTCCACCTTGGCTAGGAGTGCTCCCAGTGGGGAATGGATCCACTTGACCTGGAAACATGTTGATAGGAGAAAAGAGCAGTGTCTAATAATGCCAAAATAACCCCCATGAGGAGTTAAAAAGGCACGTCAAGTCAGAAGTTTTCCTGTGCAAGACTAAAACTCTCTACAGGCAGCATTGATATCTCACAGGAGGTCTCATCATGAGAGCAAGACTTTCACGCCACCTTGTGTGATGGTGTCAGTGATTTTCTTCTGCCTGTGCTAATGACTTCTGTTTCTATTCAAACCAAGTGAAACAAGTGTGTTGACATCCTTTCAGGGCTAATGGTGCACGAGGCATTAGGATTGCTACGTGCATCATTGATAATGAGATTAACAGAACGATGTGTGAACGCCATGAAATCAGAGTTTAATAAATGTAATGGACATATTTGCATATGCATGTTTTTAGCTTTGTGCATGCAGACATTTTAGTCTAAAGGTCTTTACACACCGGGGGCATAATAATATTAAACAGCACAAAAATGCAAAATACTTGCCTCCAGATATTATATGTCTAGAACTTTTATTTTGAAATGTAAAAACGGAAGGAGAGGATCTGGTCTGCGCTACATCGTCATGGGTCGTGTAACTCTAGCGAGATCGTTAAGTTTTGGCATTAACCTCTAATGGTTAAGGTCATGAATTGACCTTGAATGGTTGAGGTCAGGATACGTCGTCAGGCAGCGAGCCTTGCAAGAGGTTTTTGCCAGATTTTGCAGTTTGTGGGTTACCTTCTAGACATGACCATTCTCAAGGTTGATAGCAGCATGCCGTCCTGGTTCGGATTACAGAACATCTGTGTTGTTGTTTCATAAATATAGGCGCAACTCAACCGGTTCTGTACAAAATGATTGTTTGATGCCTTTATTCGCGTTGGGAAAGCTCAAGAAATTGGCCTCATTATGAAAGAAAATAACGTTGCTTTATCTTTGTGTAATATTCGCATTCTGTGTGAAAGTGCTAGGGCTATCCTGAATACCATTTTTTGGACTTCGAAGGCGAGAAATATTCGAAGCTATGCGAAGCTTCGCGGCGCAGCACAGGAGGCTGACATGTTCTTTTATCTGTCTGTCTCCATCTAACCCGTTTCAGTGCCGCCGACGCACTATTGTACACACACACACACACCTTTACACACAACAAACAGCGATATCTCTGAGAATAACTAATAATAACTAATGTTGAATAAGAATAATGAATAATGTTGTGGGATTATTCCTTATTTCATGCCCTATTTTGGGATTTATACATTATTATAACATATAAAAAAATGCAAAAAATTAAGCATTCAAATACTCATTTGGAGGTTGATTACCATGGCAACGTCAAAGCTTCAAAGCATTTGGGTTGGCCATAGAAAGTACTCAAAAAACAACAGTTCGAAAAAATATATTGATGAGCAAATTAGACACATGGGAAAAAAAAACGCGTCAGTGTGTAACGGCCTTAGTCTTAGTTTTATGTTTCTGAGACTGATGCCTTGTGTCTCTTGCTGTAACTGACAATCTCACTTGGCATCACTATTACAAAGGCCATATAACCAGCAGCAACATCACTCTTTACTATGAAATGGGGCCATCTGAGGAGCTTCCTGATAAAGTGTTGATGAATGTTTTCAGTGCATAAAAGCTCATGTAAAAGCAAGTGAGTTTTTCTATACGGTGTGAATCATCTTCAATGGTCTGTCCCTTTTATTACTGCTCCCCCGGTGAATTACTTTCCTATCCAAATGACCGACTGAAATTACTGACTTACATGGGCAGATTCAAATAAATGACCTTTCCAAGTAACACCAATAGCATCCGGAGAGGGCTTAACACAAAACCTTTCACATAGCAATTATCTCCACAGCCTCCAACGCCACACACACTGAAGATGTGAGAACAGGGCGCAGATGACCTCCTCGCTTTTTGTATATAATGACTGAATTCTGTAGTCAATCTGCTCTCAGTCTGTAAGGTATTTCACCTTCCACTCTGTCAAAATATTCTACCTCATTTTCTTTTTTTCTTTTGAACTCTTTTCGCCACAAACACACAGAAGGAATAAGGGTTTTAAGTCACTTACATGAAGAAGTTTAACAGCTCTACCAAAGCAGCCACGTAGTATGTGCCACAGATTTAAAGCCATTAAACGCCAAAATCCCTGAGATTCTTCCTGCCGCTTCCTATTTCTTGTCTGCAACACTGACATCTTTCATAAACTATTTCAGCAAGTCACACAAAGGCGCTACTGTCACCATAAGATAAGTGTGTGTGTGTGTGCATGTGACAGCGAGAGAGGCATTTGTCCATGCGCCTGTCGTCTATAGGGCCTGAGCAAACACAGATAAAGTCACTCGTGAAGTGTTCTCAAAAGCACATGCCACCTCCCAGCCACATGGCAACATGGTAAAATGACCAGACAGAAAAGAAGTGGGCAGGTTGACATTTTTTACAGTAATGTGGCACGTCCAGACCTCATTTTGTCGACTTTAGCTCCCATGAAGTGTTCTGTATTATACTAAATAATTCATACTGCTTCTTCTGGATAATCTGTAATGTATAACAAGACTTCAGAAAAACTAGGCACATGAGAAGATGTCAATGTTAAAAGATGATTGAAAGAGATTTTTAGGCTTCCACTTCGTGACCGACTTAAGGCTCCACCTGCTCACACATGTATGACAAAAAATAATATATTGATGTGACTTGTTGGCTAATTGCTCAATTTATGACAATTTAAAGAGTCAAATTTGCAAAGCTTAAGCACCCTCTATTCCAGTGTAATTCATGAAGGGGTCCCACATTTTAGAAAACACTGAAGGTTTGTCCTTGAGCCACTAGGTCAGACATTAAGAGGGATGAGTTATAACCTCTGCCAAGGCCGAAGGCCTAGGAAGGAGTTTAGGTTTTCACCGGCGTTGGTTTGTTTGTTGGTTTGTCCATTTGGAGGACTACTCCAAAAGTCTGCGATGAATTGAATGAAATTTTTTGGAGGGGTGGGGCGTGGCACAATGAACAATCCATTAGATTTTGGTGGCGATACGGATCATGATCCGGCTTCGGGAATGTTTTCTAATAACTCCGCTCAACCTGTGCATTAACGCCACAGGCTTTAAGACATGCAGAGTGTAACTGATGATGCTTTCATGATGCGTCACCCTGCCTCGTTCCTTCTGCCTGTAGAGAGAGGGACAACTGTAGATTCTGCGTTTTTTCACATTAAACAATTACAGTTGAGTTCAACCAAAGCACACTTGGTGATTGTTGGAAAGAGTAATGACGACGGTTTAGATGAGTTTTACTTTGTTTCTGTCCAGTTTGAATGAATTGTATTACGATGCTCCGCTACGTACAGCTGATCTCAACATAAACAAAAATACACGTGGATGATGGCGCAAGCTGCACGGAGAGGGGGCTCTCTGAATGCCATTCTTGTATTATATTTTGTTATCACAGTTAGAGTCTGGGTGGTTTGTCAGAGATCCACTGAAGTAAAATACACCCTCTAGCACCAAATAAAAGAACATCAAGCAATGTTAAGTGATGGGGTTTAAGATTCAGTGCAGAACGTGATCAAATAATGCAAGACAGAAGTAAAAGACCTGGATCTTTTACTTCTCTCTTGCAGTATTGTACCAAACATTTCAGAAATTTCTTTACAAACCTTTTCTGTTTTTAGTAAAGGGACAATCAGTTAAAGAATGTTTTAAATGTGCGTGATGGTCAGAAAATGGTTTGAGTTTTACAGCATTTTCTTTTGTGATAAATGTTTTTTTGGGCCATACTCATGCAACCTGCAGCTCTGACTCTTTCGAATGCCAAAATCGCCACACAGCCTGGAGCCGTTCCTGGGGGCTTGGCAAGAGCCCAGTGCAGTCTATCATGCAACACAATGTGTGCAGTGTTTTTTTAGTAGGTTGAGGGCAGCAGGGCAGCAATGTTTTTTTTTTTTTTTTTTTCCCAGGATGGCGAGGGCAATGGGGTGCTTGTTTTTCTCAGCAGTGTGTGAGAAGAAAGTTGTGGAGAGTCAGCGGAGAGGAAGAACATCAGTAACAGAAACGGAAATATCAACGTATTCTCATACAACGGTTCATACAATATCTTATGAAAAATGTATTCCTCAGTTTGTTTCCCTATGAAAGTCCAGCAACACATGTCAATTTCCACTTGTTACATGCATAAAGTCTTTTAAAAAACTTCTTTCTTTATGAAGTGAACTTCCTTAGGTTTAGGCAACAAAACCACTTAGTTAGGTTAAGGAAAATATTGTGGTTTGGGTTTAAAATAGTGGCGTTGCTTAAGTACGTAAGTTACGTGACAAATACATCAACGTTGACTTCTTGTTTGAAATGGTACACGAACGCCATCCACCCCGATCTCCTCCCTACGTGGCTTTCGCCGGTCGTTATACTTCCTGGGTCACGATTACGTCAATTACACGTGATTTTGTGGGATACACAAACATTACAGTGCATTACATTTCGTAGGTATAGCTACAAACGACGTATGAGACCAGCCTTTGAATTATATAATGGTGAACTTATTTTAATTATCAATTCATCTTTTGATTATTTATTATCATATAAGACAAAGAAAAGTCACACATCCTCACAATTGAGCAGCTGGAACCACTCAGTGTTTGGTATTTTTGCTTGAAAATGGACTCGATAATTGAAATAGTTGCAGGTTATTTTTCTGTAAAGCCACTAATCAATGAATTGACTCATTTTTTCAGACATATAACACCCATAACCAACTGAACAGTGAATTGAAACTCACAGAAATTGTGGGAGAGGACCGCTCAGGGGGCTTTTTATCCACCAGACCCGCGTGGAAGATGCTCAGCCCCTCTAAACATGTAAAGTAAGTTTCTGGCCTTCCCTTTAAACTAAACTTTGGAGGCTCTGAATAGAGTCTGGGCACTCACAGACAGGATGCAGTCACCAATGGGAGAGGTCAATTCACTGTGGAAGGAGACACAGATGTCCGTGCTATTAAAGATTCAAAGGCTCCTGTGTAGAAGTGTTTGTGTATGAGTCGACGGGGTCAGGGAGATGCAGAAACATGAGGAAAGTTGGCTGTTTTACCGGTGGCTCTATATGTCTCTCTATGATTAGTGTTTGTGTGGTGGCGGGGGTCCCTTGTTATCTCGTACAGAAATATACAAAGGGGAAAAAGAACTGTCATTATGAGATGTTATTTCTGCAGGAGAAGCTGCAGTGTGCTCACTATTGACAGGCAGAAGGTCATAATTCAAAGCTGCGGATGGTCAGAAGAGTCTTAGGACATTCATGGCTTTACAGAAAGCTTTTGAAGGTGACCTGTGAGGAAAGATAAAAGATTGTTTAATAAAAGTGCACCTAAAGATCTTTCTTGTTGATGGCGAGTTACACAAGCTCTGTGGTTGCAGCGTTTGAAACAAACTGATGTGGTAAAAGTACACAACCTTCCATCAGCTAACATACTCTGTGCCTCCTGTCCCTAACCTGAGGATACAGAAGCCCTCCAACAGCTTTCTCTCTCCTGTCCTGACAAAAACTGTGTCCATATCAGCGCTGAGGTGAAGGATGCTTGGTTCAGCATAGATTCCAGTTAGGATAAGGCCCCCCTGTCCATATCTGAAGCCCCTCTTGTCATTTCCTCTTGACACTTGTTATCTGACACTGCCTTGCAGTCCAACAACTCTAACTCCCGGAGCTCGCACCTCGCATGGCAGTCGAGACAGAATCCATCGCAGGTTTAATGGCAGGCTGGTCATTCATGCAAAGAATATGTTACACATTTGAACAAAACTGTGAAATACCTCCTGATGTCTCTCCCCTCAGTTGCTCCATTTAAAAATTGAATATTGCATATGCATAGTCGGTGCCAAGCAATAGAAAGAGCTTAGAGTGTGACGGTTGCCATTCTCTAAAATAGGTTTTGCATTTATTGTTGTATATTTAAATTTGTACAATTTTAAACTTAAACATGACATGATTTCAAAGCTGAAAAGACTTGTTTTACACATATTGTCACATAAAAAGTAATTACAGTATACAGGCTAATGCAAAGCAGAATTGAATTAAAAATCAAATATCTCAGTATTTACACAGCTAGATTCAGGTACACAACCATTAGCTATAGAAACAGGTAGATTTAATAATTTCCCTTAAGAGGAAAGGCTGTGTTTGTTTTGGGATGTCTTTGAGATGAGATTTTTATTTTTAACTTCTGTTGCTGGTATGACAATATACTGCACGTTTTAGTGAAACGTCCTTCATTTCTGTTGAGTTATTCTAGTTAAACGATTATAAAAGAACCTGAGTGGTGTTTTATGGAGGGACAGTTGTTGTTTTTGTGTCAGATTTTATTCGTAGAGCTTGGTAAATGATACAAAGTTCTGTGTTTGCATATTGTTAAATGTACGAATTTGTGTTTTTGTCTAAGAAAACACCACTGCAACTCCGGGCTTTATAAACTCCGGGCTGTGTGTCCTTTGCATATCTCGAGAACCGTTCATCCGATTCATGTCACACTTGGCGGGTGTATTGCTGGGGAACCATGGGAGTGCTTTTTTCGAATTTGGTGCTATTTAGACACGTGACACGTTCAATATTAATACACTTTGAATAAACAAGTGAACAGCGCTCTGTGGAGCAGCGGGAGGCGGGGCTTCAGGGCAGACTACTCACTTTTGCTGCTGGATCCTGAATATTGCCAGAGGCAGAATTTACCATTAGGCAAAGTAGGCAACTGCCTGGGGCCCCCAACTAAAAGCACCCCAAACAGCTATAGATTTATTATTATGTGTAGATAGATATGAAAAATATGGAATCATGTTAACTCATTGCACCCCGAAATAACTTACCAAAGACCCCCAAAGCACTTAACAAATATGCAACTCAACTCTACACTACTTACTGTGTACTTCTACTTCAGAGGAAAACATTGTAGTACTACATTTACCTGACAGAGAAATGTTACTGGTTACGTTGCAGATTCAGATTTTACTCACAAAATATAACAATTAAAATATGATGCATTATTATTCATTAAACTATCCAGCATCAAATCTCTAAATCCGCCCCTGAAAAATACACCCAAGTTGCAGCTACTCATGGTCAGAAACATCGGTGAAATACATAGCGGAGGTCATTTCCAAATAGGCGTATTAACAGCTTATTTTGACATAACCGCCGCCGTTATTAAGTAGAGCATGGATGTA
>CAKALG010045679.1:4350-15679 GCA_916700815.1 Helicolenus hilgendorfi
GTCTGCACCAGTCTGGCCCGCTGCACTCAAAGCCACATGCTCAGTTTTATGATGCTTCACCACCATTAGTGCAACATTAGCCTTGAGGTGGCAGGGCGGGGAGTGTGGGGTGTCCAACATACAATAGAGGACATAATTGAGCGAAGGAAAACAGAAGTAAAATTGTCCCGCCACTCCCAACCTCCCACATGTAAACTATGTAATCAATTCAAAGTATGATGAAGTATATAAAACATGCTGCACCAAGTTCAAAATCAGTGAAATCACAGAGAGGGATTGCAGCGTTGTTCTGTGGCCCAAAATAAGCCAAGTTTTAAGTGAGGTGAGTGTGTGGCTGCTGGGTGCTTTTTATAGATGATGTATAGATGCCTGTTTCTTTCATATATTTCCTGTGGTGAAATTAGAGCCCTGTTCTGAAGTGCTGGGCATGTGTGTGTGTGTGGGGTGCGTTTGTGTGTGTGTGTGTGTGTGTGTGTGTGTGTGTGTGTGTGTGTGTGTGTGTGTGTGTGTGTGTGTGTTTCAGAGAGCGCAGGTCGTTGTCAAGGCCAACTAGAAAGAGAATTTTATCAGTTTAATTTAAAAGTGAGAGAGAGTGTGTGTGTGCGTGTGTCTGAGTGTGTGTCTTTGTGAAGGAGGACCAAGGGAGATGAAAGAAGAAACTTTTTTTTTCCTTTTATGAAGATTAATTTTTACAACCTGAAGGCCTAAAGCAGCGGGGGAGGGAGGAACCGAGAGAGTCGGGGTGAAGGGGAGGGATGAAGGAAGTAAAGAGCGAAGGAGGGAGGAAGGGAAAAAACAAGAAGTGAAGGAAATAAGGAAGGAATTAAAAGAAGGCGTAAGAACAGGTTATGGTTTGTGTCTTCATTATCCCAAAATAAAAACACATCTTTGTATACATCTTTTTACATCTGATTGGTGCAAAAGTGCCACAGGAGAAGAATTGACCACTGCAGAGACCCAGGTCCATTTCCCTTTACCAGTACCAGTCTAGTTTGGTCGTGCATTCTAATAAACATAACATAACAAACATTTCCATGGGTGGGAAGTCAGTGAGGGATCGTAGAAACTCCTTCTGGTTGGCTGGCACCTGTACGAAATAGGGTGGCACCCCCACAGGCAGTTGAAAAGACCAACTTGAGGAGACATGTCCAAAGTAAGATAAATCGGGAGTCACTACATCCAAGAAATATTCCTGCACATAACCCCCCCGCAAAACCATAACTTATTGTTTTTCACTTTGGTTTTTGTTACGGATTAAACAAATGAGATGTAACATGTTAATTAGTGAGCTTTAACGGTGCTGGTAAATGGATTTCGTTAGCTTTGCACAAAGAGAGGCTAGCTGTTTCAACCTGTTTCTAGTCTTTATGCTAAGCTAAGCTAAGCTAAGCTAACCATCTCCTGGCTGTAGCTTCATATTTACCACACTGATATGATCTCCTCATCTACCTCTTGGCAAATAAGCGAATAAGCGTTTTTACAAAATGGCTGAATTAATTATTTGTTGAGATTTTACTAATGTGTTCTAAGTGATCAATAAACCACTAATTAATTACTATATATAGAGCAGTCAATCGATTAAAATATTTAATCGTGATTAATTGCATGATTGTCCGTAGTTAATCGCACATTTTTTTATCCGTTCAAAACGTACCTTAAAGGGAAATTTGTCAAGTATTTAATATTCTTATTAACATGGAAGTGGGCAAATATGCTTGCTTTATGCAAATGTATGTATATATTTTTTACTAGAAAACATTGGTACCAATGGATTCCTTAGATTGTTTAGTTTCAAATGATACCAGTATCTTCACTGTAGCTTTAAAACTGGGCCCGCTACGACCTAAAAATTGCGTTAATGCTTTCAAGAAATTAGTGGCGTTAAAACAAATTTGCATCAACACATTATTAGCACATTAACTTTGACATCCTTAATATATATAAATGATAGGTACATTAATATTTTAATCATATTGTAATATTTTATAATCTTGTATTTTATGTAATAACGTATATTTTTAACAGTTTCAAGGTTTTTACTTATTATTTAGATGGAGGTCATCAATAGCCCCTTTTGAGTTTTTTTTCCTCTCTTCTCTCGTCCTTCGTGTGAATTAAACCTGTCCAAATAATATCAACATTACTGATGGATTATAAATGATGATTATTTTGAATGTTTTCATAGTAATTAATATATACAAAATGCTTCAATACATATATGACGCACACAGAAACACACAGTCATACTTTCCCCAAATGTTGTGAGGCATTATGAATATGTATTATGAGTTCAAAAAATGAGTAAACATAGAAAATAAATAGAAAAACAGGTCACCAGAACTGCAATGTATCTGTGTTTCTAATTCGGTCTGTCTCCAGTGTTTGAGGTGTGTCACCCTGATGCCAGTCTGGCTGGCATTGCCATGGACACACACACACAGACACACAGACACACAGACAATTCATTTAACAGTAGTTGCTTTTACACCAGCGATCAAATACAGTGAACACGCTATAAAAACATCCATACAAGGACTTACAGAAATATTAGTATTTCTATAAATGCACACCCACACATGTACGCTGAGGTGTGCTGTTTTTTTTTGCCAGCAGACATCTAGTGAAAGACAACTTTGTCTGCAGGAAGAGAAGTGAGAGAGGAGGAGGAGGAGAGGAGAGAGGGAGGAGAGGAGAAAGAGAGAGGAGCTCGACAATAAGGAGAAGAAAAAAGGGGAAGTAGAAGTGAGGGTGTTATGAACCTTTTAGGAGAGAGAAAGAAAAGTACATCTGTTCTTTAGAAAGCAAAGAAGGACAGAGGTATAGGAAGACGGAGACTGAGGAGAGGGGAGAGATACTGTAGATGGCAGATGTATGAAGAAAGAGAGAAAAAATAAAATGAGCGGAGAGATAAAGGGGGAGAAAAAAGGGGGGGGAGCTGCAGAGAAACAGAGAGAGTGTGTTGACAGTATGGCAGCAGTAGCAGTAACATTCCTGGCTGAACAGATCAGCTGGCCTGAGGAGAAAGACAAACACAGGAGAGGAAACCACGTCTAGACTACTGCTAGACACACACACACACGCAATCTTGTGCGCACACACACACACACACACACACTGAACAGAGACACAGAAAATACACACACTCACGGACACACATCAACCTGCTAGTTAGGTGGGCGACTGCCAAGCACTGCCAAGAACCTGGTGGGGGGGGGGGGGAGAGAGGAGGAGGTGGAAAGAAGGGTGGAATAGAGATAGGAGGAATGAAGGGGCCAGGAAGAGACTTGGCGAGAGGTGGGAGAAATGGGCAGAGGGTGTTACAAATGGTACACCAGTTTAGCCTCAAGTTTTGTCAACTTTGCTTTATGGAAATCAAAGTTTCTGCAGGACAGAGATGATGTGGAAAAGTACTGAAGGAGGATAAACTATAAAAGGAGGTAGCTGAACACTATGACACTTCCTTTTCCTAGTCCCATTCTTCAATTAATCTGTTACTTCAGGGCATCAAGATTTAACAAATCAGATAACTGCATCACTGTAAATACTCTGTTTCTCCTTCTTCAATACATGATGATTTATAGACATTTCTAATAGGGCTGTCAAAGTTAATAATAACGCATATTTGTTTTAATGCCACTAATTTCTTTAACACATTAATGCAACTTGCAATTTTTTAGTTTGAATCTAGAAAACTCAAGGAACTGGTACCAACCATGTCATACTAGCTTGTTGCAAGGGATGGTAAATAACGCTCCAAATACGTTACATTTTGGCGAGGAAAAACTGGCATGGCCATTTTCAAATGGGTCCCTTGACCTCTGACCTCAGGATATGTGAATGAAACTTGGTTCTATGGGTACCCACGAGTCTCCCCTTTACAGACATGCCCACTTTATAATAATCACATGCAGTTTAGTCAGGTCAGCACACTGACACACTGACAGCTGTTGTTGTCTGTTGGGCTGCAGTTTGCCATGGTATGATTTGAGAATATTCTTTATGCTAAATGCAGTACCTGTGAGGGTTTCTGGACAATATGTGTCATTGTTTTGTGTTGGTAATTGATTTCCAATAATAAATATATAAATACATTTGCATAAAGCAGCATATTTGTCCACTCCCATGTTGACAAGAGTATTAAATACTTGACAAATCTCCCTTTAAGGTACATTTTGAACAGATACAAAAATGTTTGATTCATTTGCGATTAATCGCGATCAAATATTTAATCGATTGACAGCCCTAATTTGTATATTAATGTGAAAAATTCAAATCTTTCAATAAAATGCACTGCTATTCCTGCTTGTCCACTGGGGGGTCACACTGTCCTAATAAGAGCAGCGGGACCTATGCTGGATACGCTATTATAGATCCCACGTGCTTATGTACAGACTATGTGACACAACGTCAAGTGTGGGCTTTTGTTCATGCAGGTACTGCCAGTGAAAAATATCGTTATCAAAAAGGAGAGAAGTGGACACAGAGTGTCGGGTTTTCCAAGAAAAATGGAGCAGCTTCTATTTCTTCACAGAGGTAAATGGGAAGCCAGTGTGCTTGGTGTGTTCACAGCACCTTTTAGTGCTTGAGGAATATAATATTCGGCGCCATTAGCAGACTCATCATGGCAGAAAATAAAAGACGCAACTGAGAACAGAGAAGATAAATGAATTGTTGGCAGGTCTGAGGAAACAGCAGTCAGTCTTTAGTCGTTGCTGCGAGATCAGCGTGACATCTCAGGCTGTACATCATCTGTTTTGCAAAGGATTGTTCATTAATTGTGAACGTTTTCAGGACGTACTTCTTTACAGTGAAAGAGAGGGAAAAGAGGTGTTGTTATTTATAGGTTATCATGCAATGATTTTACTGATCTGGCCCACTTGAGATCAAATTGGGCTGTATGTGTCAAAGCTCCGAAACAAGCTCCTGAAAATCACTAACATATCTTCTACAATAATTTGTCTCCCTACTCCAATCTGCCAGCCCTCACTGCCACCACACGCAGAGCACTGACCAAAGCACACAACCACTGCCACCCCATAAACCGATGCTTCACCCTCCTCCCCTCTGGCCGCTGATACAAACAATCTGCAAAAAAAACACTCTTTAGGAGGAGTTTTGTGCCATAAGCCATAACTGCTTCAAATAGTCTGGGCACACTGTCATATACTTGTTGTTGTTATGTTCTTGTTTTGTTTATACCTTGTTTTGAATGTTATTTCTGTATACAGAATGTGAAAACACATTTCCTGTACAGAGGACAATAAAGAATGAATCTGAATCTACTGTGACACAATCAGATTTCAGTAGAAATCTGCTGGATTGCTTTATGGCACAAAGGAAGATTATTTAATGGCACAAATCAAAACTAGGGCTTGTGTTCTTCAGCAACCTGGCTACATGAAGACCTAGATGCAGTTGAAAGGTCTGAAAGCTAGTAAGGGGACCTTTCATCTTAGATTCTCTTTAACAAAATATCGCTCCCAAAAGGTCAAGAATAAACATCCATGTTCAAAATCAGACTTTTTTTTCAGTTGGAAGAGGTGGAGCCGAAGGGGAAAGTATGAGGGTGCAAATAAAAAACTTTGAGGCAAGAGGATTAATTATCATTTCAGTCTAGATGCTCAGAATTAATTTGCAACATGTACTGTATCATATCTTAGGGCTGAGGCGATACACCTACAGTATCTCCCGATTCAATACTATCCCAATACTTTGGTGCCAATTCGATATGTATTGCGATTTTTAAGTTTTGCAATTCGATATTACAATTTATTGCGATTTTTGTTAACTTTTTTAACACTATACCACGGGAAAAAGTTGAATTAGACACTTCTCGGGACTTTCACTTTGGAAAATATCTAAATTGATACAGTAAAAATTTATAAAAAAATTTCCAGCAACCCAAAAACCAAAGAATAAAAACATTTTCCTCACAAATTAGTGGTATTTTCTTTTCAATTTTCAGGGGGCGTGTAATGTTTTATCCTTCTGGTGAATATTATCTAATCAATCTTATTTCCATAGATGTATTTTGTATATAGTTCCCTTTGTTAACACCTTATTTTGAAAACCAGATGTAGTCACACGTGTATACTTCCGCTAACTTTGCCGTCCGTCTCTAGCTTTCCCCGTCAGCTCTGTTCTCTTTATACATCCATGGTCAGCTCCATTGGGGCTGTTTGAATGCATTCAACATAAATGTCAGTATATGGTTTCTCTACAGTCGTAGCGTCGGCCGATTTGACCACGTAGATGAGAGTGACGGCTGGCTTGACTGCACGTTACCAGAGTTAGCATGCAGCTCTAGCCGTGATGTCTAGCCCTGCTTTTCCTGGCAATGTGTGAAACCCAAAGTGTTTCCCTATTTTACTGAATGTGTAGTGTTTACCACGTTGGATATAAAATGTGAGGGTGCAGGTCGTATCCACGCGGACCCTCCACTGTTTTCTACTTTTTCATTTCGGCTCGCTGTGGCTGGCTGCGGTTTGTTTTGGTTGCAGGATATGGAACGGATATGACGTCACGTTACTCAGACTACAACAATAAAAGCGGTAACTTTCTAATATCTCTGCATAGACTCAAATGAAGCAAATATCTTGATCCTGGCATTAAAAAAATCTATTTCAAAATCATTAAAAAAAAAAAATCGCGATACATAGGTGAATCTTTTTTTTCCCACCTCTAATCGCTATCATATTAAAGATCTGAAAAAATGGGATTAAATAAGTTTGTCGGGTCACAGTAAACGGTAATCAGTAGCTGTGCCATCTCTGCCTGCCTTACTAACCAACGTTTCCACATTCTCCACAAACTGTGACAATGTAAGAGTGAACAAGGCTGTTGTCATTGTGTAATAAGACGCCATGACAAGCAATCTGACATTTGAACAAAGAGTAGGCTTTACTGATAAGCCTCTGGAGCAGTGGGAGGAAGAAAGTGAAATGAAATTTCTCATGGCCTCGGCTGACTCCTCAGTCAACTGTGGACTCAAAAGGTGTACAAGCTTTTCAAAAATATAGAGAGAGCAAAGAGCGGGCTGACCCCAAGTCTTATCAGGTCAAGTATTGGCTAGAAAGAGAGAATGAGCTTTCTCCGGAGGTGAGATAGATAACACATCAAGGTTACATGCTCACTGTCAATTAAAAGCAACCGTCTCTGACCTATGAACTAACTGGGATAGAGATGTGTACGTAGTGGCCAGTCCATCTTGGTCTCTGGGAGAGTGGCAGGTCAAACAGGCTGTGCACTGATTGTTAATTGGTCACAGGTAACTCCAAAGTCCAATCAGCTACAGTACCTGGAGTGGAAAATAGACTTCCTGTGACACTTCAACAAGTTTCACAGAGCGGCGTCCTTGGACGTGACCTACTCTGTCACCTTCTTCCTCCTGTTGCCTCCTGGGATGCTACTGGTGTGCTGCCACTCCCAGTCCAGTCAGTTTTAAAACATATTATAATGATAAGCATGAACAGGATTGTATGTCTTGAAATAGACATATTGCAGATTGTAAAATGCTTTTATGTTGTGAAAAAGGAAACAAGTGGATGCTGATGCCCCTCCACACAGTGGTTTTGTGTACATAAAGGATCGGCGATATGACAATATATATGGTGAGACAACATAAATTTGTCCACGGTCAGAGATTTTCTCATACAATTTATACCGTGATAGACGTGCCTTTAATGTATCTGAGTGTATACGGCCATTGTGGGCAATGCTGCAAATCAATGAGCAAGACTGTTTTATGGCAATATTGGATTTTCATATGAGTTTCACATTAATGTGATAAAGTACTTTAATTTGAAAGTATTTGATTTGCCGGATTAGCCTGAAAACAAACAACCCTGTCAGATTATTTTATCCATTAATAACTTCTCAATTGATTTTCCAGAAAATATATAACAGTATATATCAACATTGTTCTGTGTACCTACTGAAAGTATTATTCTTATCAAAGTATTATAACAATATTTAAAAGGAGTTGATCCTAAATGTAATTATGCAGGGTGCAATATCAAAATCAGATTGTAATAACCACAATGAGCACCAGCATATTGATTGAAACTAAGCACAAACTTTACCTGAAGCATACATTTTGCTGCCATTAGGACAAGCAGGATACTATTTATCTGTCAGTCTATTACACACAGTCATATTATTAACAGACTGTATTATAATTATAGTACAGTCCTCTGTAGCAAAGAACAAACTCAAGGATTCGAATCTGCTCCAATGACATCCATTATCTATACATATTAGGGCTGTCAATCGATTATAATCGTGATTAATCGCATGATTATCCATATTTAATTGTGATTAATCCCAAATAAATCACACATTTTTTATCTGTTCAGAATGGACCTTAAAGGGAGATTCGTCAAGTATTTAATACTCTTATCAACATGGGAGTGGACAAATATGCTGCTTTATGCAAATGTTGGTATATATTTATTATTGGAAATCAATTATCAACACAAAACTATGACAAATATTGTCCAGAAACCCTCACAGGTACTGCATTTAGCATAAAAATATGCTCTAATCATAACATGGCAAACTGCAGCCCAACAGGCAACAACAGCTGTCAGTGTGTCAGTGTGCTGACTTGACTATGACTTGCCCCAAAATGCATGTGATTATCATAAAGTGGGCATGTCTGTAAAGGGGAGAAAGGGAAGGTCAGAGGTCAAGAGACAGTTTTTCCTCGTCAAAATTTAGTGCAAGTTTTTTAACCTCCTTCGCGACAAGCTAGTATGACATGGTTGGTACCAATAATAGCTTTCTTAGGTTTTCTAGTTTCACATGATACCAGTATCTTCAGTCTAGCTTTAAAACTGAGCCCACTACAACTTAAAAATCGCAAGTTGTGTTAATGCGTTAAAGAAATTAGTGACGTTAAAAAGAATTTGCGTTAATGAATTATTATCGCGTTAACTTTGACAGCCCTGATACATGTACAGTCCATCGTTACATCCATTATATACTGTATAGTCAGTGTGGTCCCAAGGCTCAATATAATACATGCAAAATACTCCTCCAAATATCAACTCCCATTGTTATTGGCCATTGGCACACTTAGATGACAGATTGCATCTGAGATTAAACAAACAACTAAAATTTGAATAAAAACTAAATATAGTTTAATCGCAGAACAACATGTTGAAATATCAAAGGGATTTCCAGACTAATTCTAAGGTATGCTGCTATCAATGGCTCATTAACTGCAGTTAAACCAGAATGATTCGACACAGTTCAACTGTAGTAAGAGAGAATGAAAAGAAGCTGAATGTGCATGTGTTGTTGCTAAATCATGGAGTGACACATGCTGTTTATTCATCGCCCACATCAGCCCAGAGAGACGGTGTCTCTGGGGACGAGCTGTTGCAGATGGATAGCTTATTGATAAATGTAGGCTAGCCTCTCTCATATTTTGATGTGCTACGTTTATGGAAATCCATTTAAATGTCACAACAGGACACCAGACAATCCATTAAGACATGGCTGAAGACTCGTCTCACCAACCCAACCCAACCCAACAGGAGGAAAGCAGCTGGTTCAGTGTCAGGTTCATATCGGCTGCTCTCGCTCTCTCTGACCTCTGCCTTTGAGTTATAGGTTTGGTAATTTGCTGTATCTTATCCTGGAAGCCACCATGAATGAAAGTTGTTTCCTATAAAGTTTACAGTTTTCTTTGTCTGAGGATTAGTCTGGACAGCAAACTACATATTGCTGCTGAAAATGTTCAACCGGATGCTTGATACCTTTAAATGCTCTGTGATACTTTGCATCATTTGGAAAATGTTGTGATAAATACAGTATATAAAAGGTTAACAATATCACAATGCCTCCCTGTTGCTGTTTTCTTAGTACTTACTAATACTTTTAGCTCTTGTTAAAGGCCCTGACACACCAATTTTGAGTCGTCGGTGAGCGTCTGTCGGCCTAGTTTTTGCAGTATGTCCTGCAACGTAACGGTCAGCCTTCGTCGCCGCTAGTTCTTTGATGTCGGTTTGGTGTGTCTCGGCCTTAAGGCTAGCAGCATTTAGGGTTTCTTGTTAGACAATTCTTTCCACAATTGAAAGAGTGTGTTTGAATTGTGCATTAATTTTCCATTTTGTAGTGTTGCAGCCGACATTCAAATTATTTACTTTAATAAATCTTCACAATGTGAGTGTAACTGTGTGCCTGTGAATTTCAAAATGAATGAAAAGGACATACAGGGATATGAAATGTACTTTTAAAAAAGGCACCTGGAGCAGGGATTTTGGTATCAGCTTGGCACATCTGGATTTTGAAGGATTTCCTTTTTGTTCCTCTTTGCAGATTTTGCTTAAATGCCTTCATATCTGATGGGGAGCATCTGAACAGTTATCTTCAAGTCATTCGACAATTTTGTTTCTTTTAAGATTATTTTTGGGGAACTTTATGCCTTTTCTTTGATGGTGATAGTGGAGAGAGACAGGAAATGTGGGGAAAGAGAGAAGGGGAAAGACACAAAGCAAACGGTTTAGCCAGCCAGGAAGACAGTGTGAGTTCAGTTTCAGCTTCATCAGGGCACAGAATCTTTTAGCTCAATCTTACACCGTTTTTTGACAAAAATCAAAGCTCCCGTTAAGTGTCTTTTTCCAGGAGTGTTTACTTTTTAGACACACATTAACTTGGTTTCAAATTCACTTTGACATCATGAGCTAATTAGAAACAATTCCTCATTCAAACCATTTCAGATTTACATTGTACGGCTGTGAAAAGACTAGGAGATAGATGTCAAAACCTCGTGTTTGTGTTCTTCCTACTTGTGGCCCTCAGTCTCCAAATGTTCATTTCCTAAAATACAGTGGGGTATCATACATTTGAATGTCTACTTTGTGTCATAAATAGTCAATTATGGTTCATAATCATCTCTTTTTTCTGCTCTGGTTTGTCTTCCTTGTTTATTTCCTTCTAAAGGGTTGCCACAAATGATGCATGTCATCTGAATCCATTGTCACAATTAACACCAATAAACCAGTGACAGCGAAATAAAAGAATCATCAGCATCCGTGTATCTGAAACCAACTGAGGCGATGTGAAATTATGTGAGCATTAAAAGAATTTCAGTACAGCCTTTCAGTCATTCACAGAATTATTTTTTCAATAAACTCTAATCAACACTAAACACTAAATTATCATAGAGGCTGTAATACAAAGTGATTTGATGGATGCTTGGGGACATAAAATCAACAATTATGAGCCTAATAATGCAGTGATGGAGATTATTTTTTCAGAGATTACAGAAGTGAATGTTAAATACACGGCATGTCACACTTTTTCTTTTAACACACAGTAGTAG
>CAKALG010045679.1:15699-26812 GCA_916700815.1 Helicolenus hilgendorfi
AGCTGAATGTGCATGTGTTGTTGCTAAATCATGGAGTGACACATGCTGTTTATTCATCGCCCACATCAGCCCAGAGAGACGGTGTCTCTGGGGACGAGTTGTTGCAGATGGATAGCTTATTGATAAATGTAGGCTAGCCTCTCTCATATTTTGATGTGCTACGTTTATGGAAATCCATTTAAATGTCACAACAGGGCACCAGACAATCCATTAAGACATGGCTGAAGACTCGTCTCACCAACACAACCCAACCCAACAGGAGGAAAGCAGCTGGTTCAGTGTCAGGTTCATATCTGCTGCTCTCGCTCTCTCTGACCTCTGCCTTTGATGAGTTATAGGTTTGGTAATTTGCTGTATCTTATCCTGGAAGCCACCATGAATGAAAGTTGTTTCCTATAAAGTTTACAGTTTTCGTTGTCTGAGGATTAGTCTGGACAGCAAACTACATATTGCTGCTGAAAATGTTCAACCGGATGCTTGATACCTTTAAATGCTCTGTGGTACTTTGCATCATTTGGAAAATGTTGTGATAAATACAGTATATAAAAGGTTAACAATATCACAATGCCTCCCTGTTGCTGTTTTCTTAGTACTTACTAATACTTTTAGCTCTTGTTGAAGGCCCTGACACACCAATTTTGAGCCGTCGGTGAGCGTCTGTCGGCCTAGTTTTTGCAGTGTGTCCTGCACCGTTGGCTCTAGTCTTCCGGTGACGGAGGTTTTTTGGCTGATTCAGCATGTTGAATCGAAGAAATCAATTTGATTGGCTGTTCAGTTAAAGTGAATCAGTGCACAAGAGGAGAAACGGAAGTGAGAAAAGCAAGCCAACGAGTAAAGTCAAGAGGAAAAACACAGGAGGCTCTTCTCATTTTTCATCTTCATCTTCATCTGATCATTCCAATACACGGATATTTTCACAAAGACATGGCCATCTGGATTGGATGGCGCCAAGACAAATGCGGCGTGAGGCAACGTAACGGTCAGCCTTCGTCGCCGCTAGTTCTTTGATGTCGGTTTGGTGTGTCTCGGCCTTAAGGCTAGCAGCATTTAGGGTTTCTTGTTAGACAATTCTTTCCACAATTGAAAGAGTGTGTTTGAATTGTGCATTAATTTTCCATTTTGTAGTGTTGCAGCCTACATTCAAATTATTTACTTTAATAAATCTTCACAATGTGAGTGTAACTGTGTGCCTGTGAATTTCAAAATGAATGAAAAGGAAATACAGGGATATGAAATGTACTTTTAAAAAAGGCACCTCGAGCAGGGATTTTGTTATCAGCTTGGCACATCTGGATTTTGGAGGATTTCCTTTTTGTTCCTCTTTGCAGATTTTGCTTAAATGCCTTTATATCTGATGGGGAGCATCTGAACAGTTATCTTCAAGTCATTCGACAATTTTGTTTCTTTTAAGATTATTTTTGGGGAACTTTATGCCTTTCATTTGATGGTGATAGTGGAGAGAGACAGGAAATGTGGGGAAAGAGAGAAGGGGAAAGACACAAAGCAAACGGTCCAGCCAGCCAGGAAAACTGCCAGATGTAACACTTTTCAAGACAGTGTGAGTTCAGTTTCAGCTTCATCAGCGCACAGAATCTTTTAGCTCAATCTTACACCGTTTTTTGACAAAAATCAAAGCTCCCGTTAAGTGTCTTTTTCCAGGAGTGTTTACTTTTTAGACACACATTAACTTGGTTTCAAATTCACTTTGACATCATGAGCTAATTAGAAACAATTCCTTATTCAAACCATTTCAGATTTACGTTCTACGGCTGTGAAAAGACTAGGAACTGGATGTCAAAACCTCGTGTTTGTGTTCTTCCTACTTGTGGCCTTCAGTCTCCAAATGTTCATTTCCTAAAATACAGTGGGGTATCATACATTTGAATGTCTACTTTGTGTCATAAATAGTCAATTATGGTTCATAATCATCTCTTTTTTCTGCTCTGGTTTGTCTTCCTTGTTTATTTCCTTCTAAAGGGTTGCCACAAATGATGCATGTCATCTGAATCCATTGTCACAATTAACACCAATAAACCAGTGACAGCGAAATAAAAGAATCATCAGCATCCGTGTATCTGAAACCAACTGAGGCGATGTGAAATTATGTGAGCATTAAAAGAATTTCAGTACAGCCTTTCAGTCATTCACAGAATTATTTTTTCAATAAACTCTAATCAACACTAAACACTAAATTATCATAGAGGCTGTAATACAAAGTGATTTGATGGATGCTTGGGGACATAAAATCAACAATTATGAGCCTAATAATGCAGTGATGGAGATTATTTTTTCAGAGATTACAGAAGTGAATGTTAAATACACGGCATGTCACACTTTTTCTTTTAACACACAGTAGTAGGCAATGTTTATACTTCTATTATAAAGCCAATTAATAAATCACCTTTAAAATCTTTATTACAGCTCTCACTTTTCTTTATCTCAATGACCACTTTATATCTTGCCACAATGACTGAAGTCTGTCCAACGGTGACAAATAGGTTGTCCCTTGAAGGGCAGCACTGTACTGTGCAAATATAAAATGTAACTGACTCTATAACTCATTGTATTTGAGAGATATAAGAAAGTATGAATCAAATAACCAGGAAGTTTATGGGTTCCCCCACCGATACTGCAGTTTACATTCAAGTCTATGCACCCATATAAATTGTGATCTTCACAGCCTTCTGCTACCTCGATCAAATTATTTTCATCACCCTCAGAAATTAGTTTTTTATCACTTTGTCTATTGATTCAAACACTTTTGTAACAAGGTGTATTTTTCTGTTCATAAAAGAGGGCCAATTCAGAGATTAACAAAACTGTGCTTACAGGGATAGTTTGGGTGTTTTGAAGTGGGGTCGTATGAGGTACTGATCCATAGTCAGTGTATTGCCTACAGTAGATGACGGTCGGTACACCCTGAGGTTGGAAAGCAGACAGGAGAACCAGCACAGGAGCAAAGCATTGTACTGCTGTGGACGGGGCCGGCAGTAAAATGTATTTTAGCCACATAAAAGGAAGGCCCACCTAAAGAAATCAATCTCAGTAAAAGTCTACGCTATATTTAGAATATTTTCGCCAGTTTACCTTGCCGTGAGACAGCTATACAGTTTATGTTTCCGATGGGGAACTGAAGCCGTTATCTATGCTCTTGTCAAAGCCACGAGACTCCATTGAAAAAAACTGTAATTTTACCTTGCAGAACACAGGAGTTGCTGGTCTACCGCTGCCTCGATTGGTTAGTTTGTTTGTGCTATTGTGCGACTTGGGTTAGTTTGGATCCACCAAAAGTCACACAATAGCACAAACAAACTAAACGATAGAGGCAGCGGTAGACCAGCAACCTGTGTGTTCTGCAAGCTAAAATAAAATTTTTTCAATGGAGTCTGGTGGCTTTGGCGAGACCATAGAGAGATACAACAGCTTCAGTTCCCCGTTGGAAAGGGCTGTCTGACGGCAAGGTATACCGGCGAAAATATTCTAAATATAGCGTACACCTAAAGTAATACTGATTTTTTTTAGGTGGGCCTTTCTTTTAGGTGGCTAAAATATGTTTTGCTGCAGGCCCCGTCCACAGCAGTACATTGACTTGCTCACGCGCAGTAACTCCGCCGACTTCTAAAAACTGGGGGCGTGTCGACCGCCATCTACTGTAGGTAATACAGACTATGGATAAGTATCTCATACAACCCCCCCTTCAAAACACCCAAACTAACCCTTTAATGTGTACAGCCAGCTCTGAGAGTCTGCACTCAGGCACAGCGGTACTTTCAGCTGAATGCCAACATCAGCATGCTAACATGCTCACAATGACAATACTAACATGCTGATGTCCACCTTCACCATCTGCTAATTAACAGTAAACACAAAGTCAATCTGAGGCTGATGAGAATTAGTTTTGCAGGTATTTGGTCATAAAACAAAACATTGGATATGTTAATAACGATATGTTTCAGCTGATAATGTTGCTAGATTAAAAAGTGTATCACCAATTTATCCTTTAGGGGACATGAATGTCTGCACCTAATTTCATGGCAGTCCATCCAATTGGTCTTGAGACATTTTAACACAAAACCACAAATGACAACTTCATGGTAGTGCAAGAGGAAAAGTCAGGGGATCATCAAAGTCACTGGGCTTTGTCTTCTGGGGACCATGAATGCCTGTACAACATTTCTGGGCAATTCATCCAAACCATCCGACCGACACTGCCATCCCTTGAGCGATGCCACTAGCTTGGCCAAGAAGCATTTATGGACACAGTGCAGCCTCTCTTCTGTCTGTAACTATAAAACTACACAATACTGCCCGACTCAGCTATAAAGTATGCAACCTCTATTGCCGTTAAATATGAATTCACAGGACTTTACACAGCGCACATTGTACATAACTGCAGTAGGTGTTACTTCAACCATTCATGATACCAACCAGAACTGCCAGGGCTACTTTTCTGAAGGCTAAACGTGTGTGTGGTCTCTGCAGACAGGCCCTGCCGCCCACTCCCCTGACACTTGGGTGAGATATGAAGAGAGACAGAGTGCTGCAGAGGAAATATCTATGTGTTGACACGCTGAAACACACACTGTCTTCCTCCCTTTTCCCGTTCCTCCCTTCAGTCTCTCTCGGTCTCCCCACCATCTGCTCCCCACCATTCTGCTACACTTGTCTCTGAGGGAGAGACCTTTAAACCACATGAAGATAGATGGTATTTCATCTTTATCTGAATGTGTATGTGTAAATGGAGCATGCTACATCTCTGCGGCAGGTTAGTGCACATTATGGGAGCTGAAATGCCTTGTCTCAGCAGTGCTTCAGCCAGAAATCTGAGTTAATTTCTGAATGACCTGAAATAGAGTGTTTATTTTAACCTTACACGGGTTTTCCCATGGTGATGAAATGTTAAATACTGGCAACCCGCCTAGTTTGACTCATCTAGAAGCTCTGCGGGCAGTAACACACCATTTATTTCATATTTTTCTGATCATTCAAGGTCATTTAATCTCCAGGTTAACCATTTGATCTCTGTGGAGGAGGTGACATTGAAACATTAAGTACAGAGAGCATGACGAATGCTCTGTGTTTAGGCCTTGGCTATATAGTTAGTAAGGTTTCGCACTGGGCTACGGTACAAGGTGTTGGGTGGAAAGTAGTCTGGCAACTGAAGAGGAGGAGGAGGAGACACTACTGATTTGGATCTCAGCTTGAAAAGCTGAAGAATCCCTGACTTGCAGTATTGCAGATGGCCAAACAGCAGGTTCTACGACTGTTATTGTTGACATATTGGAAACTCAAGAAGAAAGTTTTTGCTGGGTTTTCCCAGGGATTTAAGATCTTTTACTTCAGTAAATATAGCGATGAACAATGTTAAATTACAGAATAATTACCAGAATTTGATTAAAGTATCAAAATAAACGTATGCACTGGCAACAGATCCAGTCAGTGTTATAATATAATATAATATAAATAAGATATAATTATGGTGTTCCTGTGGTGTTTTATAGCAGAGGAGCGCCACGTTGACAAAAATAAATACCAATTCTATATAATTATTAATATCATATATATAATTGCTACCTTTTAACAAGAACTATTAGGAAAAAAGAGAAAGTGTGCCATTTTACACAGCAACTGCAGTGTATTTAATGAGTCATTTCAGGCCATCATCTACCAACTAAATGCATCAGGATATTGATGGTTTACCGCCATGCTAAATAATTTCATGTGAAAAACCCTTGAATGAGTGTATACTGTATATTGTTGGGTGGTTTAATATATAACAATGCATCATATTTAGCACTGAGGCTGTGGAGTAAAAAGTACAATATTTCTCTCTGCAATGAAGTGAAGTAGAAATGTAAAGAAACATAACATTGAACTACTTTAACTACTGCTTAAGTGCAGCACGTGTATGTACTTCTACCATTGGTGTTGTGTACTTTGTGGGACTTAAGTTTTGAACTGATGCAACTTGAACTCAGTCATATCTGTCAAAACATTTGTCTTGAGCCAGCTGGTTTTAATACCTGTCCTCTAAACAGGATTGTGGTTGTACAGGATGTATGGCAGTTAGTTACACTTCCTGAGGGAGCACCGTCAGCAGCAGCAGCATTGGCTACTGTCGCCGTGAGGAGTTAACCAGCAACCTTTGTTAAATCAGATGTGATGGCTCAACTGTCACAGCTCGGCATCTGCGGACAAACTTTGCAGCCATTTTTTGTCCTGAAACTGTGGGCAGTCAGTCAGACTGTCCTCACCTTCTACTTCACTTCACTCATGCAGAGCAAACTGTTTTCTGGTCGATTTGGAAAGTTTGGTTGAGTGTGTTCATTAGTTTGTGATTTACTCTTTTTCCTCTATTGACCCGGTGTGATATTAAGTTTCTTGGCAAGCATCTTAGTGTTTTAACTGTCAGCTCCACAAAAGAGCAAATTTGTTTTGCTGCTGTGTTTCAGAGGTGTGTGGCCGGCACTCCTTACCGGCTCACTGATGATGAACAGAGGTCAAACTTGAAATTTTGATGATGAATAGTGACCTGTCTGCAAATCTTGATTAAATGTTTTACTAACTTAAAATTCACTGTCATTGGGGCGTCCTCTCCGGATACACTCAGTTGCTTGTTTAGTAGATAGACTTAGCGAAAACTAATGTAGTCTAACACAACAGCACTAAAATAAATCCTCCCTTCATGAAGGTTATAATGTTTAGCTTCTACAAAAGCTATTTTAGAGAGGCATTGATTCAACTTTATGGTAACTTTGAAAGCTGTAGTTTGCCCTGCTCGTCACTGACTTGCAAAACAACCCATGTTTTCTGATATGGCGTCACATATTGGCGGTTGGAAGGTGGGCTTGCCACCGTATTCGATGTTACCGATGTTACACGATGTTCGGTGCATACACCGATTACATTACTTGCCCACCGCCCCCACCGTAGTATTTCTTTCTTTTTTAAATAGAAAATATAAAACCTTTTATTTTCATGTATCAGCATCCACATTCATCAAATAAAAAACTCTAGTTCGTAAAGCTAAGCATATTATAAAAACACAGTCGAAAGATGGACGCTACAATTATAAACTGGCAGTGAAAGTGTCTGCTTTAGGAGTCAGATTTCACACACTCATCACAAGACGAAAGAGAGTTGACAGATGATGAAAATTTGGTGCCTATTTGGCAACATTTTAGATTTAAACCCAATGCTGTAAGCGTTCTCACACGGTGTGCTCTACAGTACGAGCGCTCTACAGATATTGAGCATCATCTTTTATGTAAAATATCCGGTGTAATCGGTAACACCGGTGTTATTATGAGTTTATTAACCGGTGGGAAAATGTCCTCTCCGTGGCATCCCTATTGGAAGTAGACGGGATGAAAACCAGTCTTTAGTGTCAAAATCGGACACTTTGCACTCATATCCACCCACCCTAACAACCTCTCTGTGAGGTTTTGAGATGCTACAACAACGTCACACACACTTACGCCTTTGATTCTGAGAGGGAAAAGTCATTAGCGGCAAGACTATAAGAGGTCACTTGACAGTGAGACGCAAACATAGGTCACTTAAAGTATTTGAACGATCTTTCTGGCACAGTCTCTTGCTTGTATCTGTGTGTTCCCTCTGTGTGTGTCTGTTTTTTATAACCAGGTAGAGATGAGCGGGTTTTTCCCGCTGTTAACTGAATTTTGGGGGTCGTGGTTCAAACTCTCATCCCGTTTGAGTGAGATTGGATGAAGTGCATCCTGCGACACAGTGAAGATGACTAGAAATTCACACGCAACCGTTCATATTTGATCTTTCGGGGCGGCGGCCTCCTCAAAAAGAAGTGATTTGGTGACCAGGCAGACGACACTTTAAATCCCCGCAGGCAGAATAATCTGTGGGAGTGGTGACTGAGAGGTAATCCACTCTCCTGAAGTGCTCTTCAGCAAAGCACTTCTCCCAAAAAAACTATTCCAGCTGACAGTCGACGACTGCAGCAACATGCGGGTGTATGAATGTGAGGCAGGTTTTTTGTGAGGCTGTCTGTCTCTACTGCAGCAGTTTATGATTACATGCTACACCGTTTTGTGATTTCATGAATCACACAACACTGCATGCCTACTGTAAATCTTTGGCTGCTTTAACAATGGGTTTTTAGTATTATGGGGTGTCTGTTTTTGTAATAACGATACATTACAGTGGATGAATAGACAGAGGTAATGTAAGTGTGTGTGGAAGAGGGAGAGAGAAAACAGCCGGCGGAGAAAGAGAGGGTATGTATGTGTGTCAAAGAGCGAGAGACAGAGACAGAGAGGGAGGAAGACAGAGAGACAGACAGAAAACGCCTCTCCATCTCTTGAGCCTTAGGTAGCGTTGTGTTTGCCAATCTGTGCTCGGCTGTGTGTGTGTATGTGTGTGTCTGCGTGTGTGAGTTGAGATATGGCAACAGTGCCATCTAGTGCACACACTCATTTTTTGGGAATTATTTTAAAGTTGCGTCCAGTGTGTCAGACAGTGGAGACACACAGACTGGGTCATGTGATGAACATCATGAGCCACATTCAAACCTCAACTTTCTAATGATAGTGTGTCAGTTTCATTTCACTAATTTTGCCTCTTTCTGAACAACTAAAAAGACAAAACATGCATTCCGGTGTGCTATGCAGACAGATGTGCAGATACTTGAAACTTGCTTAAGATGGGTGATCCATCACAGCGACGTTTAATTAGCCTTATTTTTTATCAAACTTAACATTAACGTTGCACGGAACTGCAGCTGAGAGTAGAGACTGTTTATCAGCTGCCCTTCATGGTGCATTCAAGGATGCTCAGATGTGTGACGCTTCCTAGTCAGCTGCCTAACAGCATGCTTTTTAATTCAAGGCTTCTATATTCAACATCCAGAATATGCTTTCATAATAACCAAAGATCATATATGTGCATGTAAACATTGCATTAACATACTCTTTTTATTTACTTTTAATTTGTCCTCTTGGGACTTCCATACCTATCAGTTTGTGTTCTTCCTATTGCTATGTCAAAACTAATGGTGCTCTCCAGTACCATCACTCACCAGGAGACTCAAGGGATCCAACTGAGAGGCATTGTGTCAACCGAGCCTACTCTGAGCCCTGGATGTTACTTGTAGAAGGGAGGTGAGACGGGAGAGGTATGCAAAGAGCTCAGTGAAAGGAGAGAGAAAGTAAATAAGAGGAAGGATGAGCTGAGTAACGTTCAATATCGATTCATTTACTGATTATTTTCTAATAGTTCGCTCTTAGGGTGTCCTCAACCAAAAAAAATCTTAGTTGACTAACACTGACCAATTGACAGATCTGTAAAACTGAGTTTCTCCATCAAGAATCACACAAAAGCACCACCTCTTGTTTACCAGAGCTTATAAGTTTCTTCAAAATAAGTAATTCAGTATTAAAAAAGCATAACTATCGACAAAAAAAAACATGTCAACTAAGACCAAGATGACTAATTACTTTACTAATCGACTAAAAGGGGGCAGCCCTAGTTTGTTCTATAAAATATCGGACAATGCTTGTTTTGTCTGACCAGTAGTCCAAAATCCAAAGATATTCAATTTATTATTAGGGTTGCACAATCATCAGTGTTCTCTTTTTCCCGAATTCGAAATATGTAAACCTTGTCGTGTGGAACAAATTTGGATAATTTTCATGTAAGGCAACATGAGGCCAGATATTGCTGTGGCACTGAACACTGAATTTACTGAATTTTATTACATTATATTTACATTGACAAAAAACAAATATAACATATTGTGGAACAGACGCGTCAGACCAATGCCTGATTCACTTCATCAGGGCAAAATTGGGGCATCTCTATTTACGATCTTATAGAAAACCTCCCAAAAATGGCAGATCTTCACATTTAAGAGCCAAAGAATGTTTGTTCTTTTTGCTTGGATATGTAGAGGGTTGAATGAGAAAGATGGAAATGAAGTTGGAAGATGTATGGTTGATATACAGGGTGAGAGAGAAGGTTGGTATAACCAGGCACAACGGGGTTGAAAATCGATTACAGTTGTGGCTTTTGTTAAAGTGCCAAATATTGCCCCAAATACACCAAACCTGGTCATGTCTAGAAGGTAATCGCAAAGTTGCGAAAACGTGCAAAAACTCTTGTGAGATTCGTTGCCTGACAACCTATCCTAACCTTAGGTAAAAGTCTCCTCCCAGCCTCACTGGTGATGTTTTGAGACTCAACAGAGTTACGGTTAGGCTTTGACTAACAAGGTTAGGCATTGACCTCAAATAGTTGTGTGTTGCTCAAAATAAAATATTCTAGTCACTTACATGTGCAAAACAAAGCTACTACAACAAATCAAGCAACAGTTTAAGCCCTTTAGATGACTGCACAGACTTTAAGAGCTCTGCATAGAAATCCCACTTTTATGACAGACAGTACTGGTTTGATTGTGCGGAGAAAGGGTATGAATATTTAACTAGACTGGTTAAAGCATGCAGTATATCTATACAAACCAAGCTAGTTGACAAAGAACATTATTTTTCTCAGTGAATGAGCAGCTTCAGAGGGTTTACTGTGACTCTCAGCTGGGAGCTGCCCAGTCTAGTCATGCTCTTTTAGCCGCTGAGCAACTGGAGCACTTGAAGGTCAAGAGGCCCAGAGGCACTTCAGCAGCAGTTGGGAGGGCAAAGACTGTTGCTCACTCATTCTCCACAAATTTCACATGCAAGTCCAAAGGTTTTAGTCACTGTGGATTTGCTGCTCATTAGGCTATTGACGCCAAAAAGTAACAAGTCAAATGCTGGGGCCACTTTATTTGCATAGGCCAATTGTGATATTTGGCTTACTAACATGTAACTATAACGTGGCAATAAAAAAACAATTGGGTTTCTGCGATGACATTAATCGGCAGCCAAACAGAGGAATGTCTGTACTTCATCGTTTGATGGTAAGGGTGGGGGAAAAAAATCGAATCACCTATTTATCGCGTTTTGGTTTTTTTACGATTTTGAAATAGATTTAATGCCAGTATTTATATATTCATTTCATTTGAGTCTATGTGGAGGTAGAAGGAAGTTACCGCTTTTATTGTTGTAGTTTGAGTAACGTAACGTCATATCCGTTCCGTATCCTTCAC
>CAKALG010045690.1:0-10135 GCA_916700815.1 Helicolenus hilgendorfi
GCCGCTGGCCACCAGCAACGGCACCTTCTTGCATGGGCTTACTGGGGCTGAAGCCTAGGGCCCATAGCACCAGGGGAACAAGTATAACAAGAAATAATATCAGGGTTTTCGTTGCCATATACGGCTGGACGAGCCGATGTACGGCATGGGAAGAGGGGTGAGAACGAGGGCGCTGTAATGTTTCGATAAAATGTTCACGTCCTGCAAAATCAATACATAATATCGCAGATGAGAGCAAGTCATCTAACGGTCATTCTGATAGAAGGTTTGTTTACTAATGCGCGATGTTAAGCACTGATAGAATGATGTTCATCACACTAATTGAGTGCCAAATAAATTTGTTAGCAAATAAGTACCAGAAGCCTGTCGCTTCCTCTGTTATGAATGTTAATTTTCTAGACACTGAACATAACATGCAAAGGTTTTTTGCGGTTGCCCATCTACCGTATGCACCGCTGTCATCGCCCTAGGCTATAGGCTAGTATAAATATAACTAATGAAACATTATTTTAAGGTTTTCTGAATCTGCTGTATTGGTTACATATGATTTTACAGAATATAATGTTCAGACGAAAGCTATGATATATGTTACATAATAAAACAATTATTTAACTATAGCAAGTTTTGTTTTCAAGCTTTTTGGGCGTGATCCAAAGTAATAATAAGGATCCAGAATGATGAAAAATTACATAGTTTTAGGTCAAAAACCTTAAAATGTTGGGATGGTTGTGGGTTTTTAATTGAAAAGACTGATCTTGTTATGTACTTGGCTCAATAACCGAGCTCTGTCTTGACTTACAGTTGACGTATTGTCTTATAATGATGAGTTTCATATTCTGTTTACTGATTAACAGAGTACGGTTTATTTTATACGGCGCCCTCTACAACGGTGCACATACAAATGGCCTCCACTCTGACCATCCTGCTACATTGATTTGAATGGGAATCTCTCTTCTACTCCTATTCTATTTCTATGATTTAGACACACAACTGCACACCACTACACTTCACACACGCACACTTTTATTTCCCCAGCAGATCTAAAACAAAACTGCTCTGCATTTATACTGTTGGAAATTGTCCCTATTGTACCATCCTCGCCATGATGTGTAGCCATTTGTCGAAATCAATGGAGCCCAGAAATTGGTATTATTCTTTCAATGGTTTATTCTCTCTCTCGCCCTCACTCTCCATCTCTCTCCCTGTGCCTGTCTTTGCCCATGCTTGAATGAGAAAAAGTGATTACCTGAGAAAGAAAGGGGTTAGTACGTTAGTGAAAGGTGGCAGTTGTGTGTCTGCTGTCTCTGTGAAAAGACCTGTGTATAGCTGTCGCACCCCTGCACATCTCCTGACTGCCTTACCTCGCCCCCTCTTGTTTTGACTCTAACATAACTGCACGCACGCACGTGCACATCACAGCACAATGAGCCATCGACACAATGAGGTGCGCCGCGAGTGCTCGCAGGAAAGACAATCCGCACACTACGTGTGCCAAAGTTGACAGCCTGAAAACAATGCTTCATCAGCTCTCGCCATAATCACAGCACTTTTAAAGATCTCGGTCTGAAAGACAGGAGAGCGGCACAATGCATGAACACAGCCATAAGCCAGCTCTATTCACAGGCCATGCACTTCTACCAACTGTTAAAGCCATTCCCATCTCGACAAAGCAACAATAGAGCGCAACAGAGAGAGACTGAGGGACTCTATTGATATCGAGCACCGCTGAATGGTCGGCTGACTAGCATTCACTGTCACAGCGGATGGATGGTTTAATTGTGGAATGGTGTGAGAAAAAAGGAGAGAGAGTGTGTTTTTGTGTATTTTTATGTGTGTGTTGTGTGTGTGTGTGTGTGTGTGTGTGTGCGTGTGTGAACGAGAGGACCCGGGGAGGTGACAGCCGTTATCTCAGGCCTACAGACAGACACTTAGCCCTCCGCCAACCCTCAACCACTCGTCCCTATGGCATGCTCAGAAATGTCACGAGCTGGCACTGTCAGTACACTGCGTGTGTGTGTGTAAGTGTGTGTGTGTGTGTGTGTGTGTGTGTGTGTGTGTGTGGGGGTGTATGTTGGTGCACCACATCAAACTCCTCTGCGTGGGACTGCTTGTGCCGTGCGTGTGCAATTTGAGCGTGAGCCGATGTGTCCATGAAAATGATGTCAAATATACGTCTGCTACTTTGTGGGCAGTTTTCTTTTTTTCATTGTTATTATTATTATCATTGTTCACACATACAAATGCCAACCCACACCAACAAAAAGACACAGATTGGAACACGAGTGCAAAGTTGTCATCTATTGCTGCCAAGATTAGAGCATTTTTAATTAGATTTAGTGTTGTTTCCACTAAAACAGCACAATATATTCCTTTGTTCACTTAGTATTTGTATATAATTACTATAGTTTTAGGGTATGGTCAGTGGGCAACTAATCAATTTGAAAAGTGAAGCCAATGCGGAAGTGTCTTAAACTTGCATTCTTTCTATGAGCCAGCAGGGGGCGACTCCTCTGGTTGCAAAAAGAAGTCTATGAGAAAAACCCTACTTCTCACTTGATTTATTATCTCAGTAAACATTGTAAAAATGAGTTCATGGTCTCAATCACTAGTTTCAAGTTCATTTAGTAAATTATGGTCCCATTTAGAGGAAAAATGACGATAAAGCAGAGTATGCTTTAGGGCGTGGCTACCTTGTGATTGGCAGTTCATGAAAGTTAACATTTTGGTCGCTGAAAAATGTCTTATTCAGCGTTCATTTGTACTCAACTCCACCCTCTCGTGTGACTTCTGGTTGCAAAAAACCAAGATGCCGAGCTTGAGGCTTTAAAATAGCAGTACACAAACCAATGGGTGACATCGCGGTGACTACGTCCACTTCTTATATACAGTTCATGGGGTCTATTCTTTGTTTTATCATAGGGATTTTAACCTGCCAATGTATCTAAAGGCGCAGATCCACTCTACTGTAATAACTTCATCCGACACAGAATGTTCACCATCATAATCATAGTGGTGGTTTTTATAAACCACCACTATGGTTTCACCATTTTTCAGTAATTATGTAATTTATATTTTAAAGCAGTTGCTACAGTGAACAGACATGTGGGCATTATCATAAGTGGTTAAATGTGGCTAAATGCATTCAGAGCACACAATTACATGCTACCTTAGATTAGCACATCAATCTCTCACAAAACGTCCTACTGTAAGTAGGGTTAGCGTTTATTATTTCATGTGGGCAACACACGGTGAATATTCTGTGTTGGATGAAATCACGGGATTATAGAGCCGTGTTTAACGTTATTTAAGTGATTAGATTTAAAGGTGTATTGATCCCCTCCTGGGTGCAGAGGTTGACATGCCGATGCGGATGGGGGGGACTGGATTATCCAGCCACGGGTTATACAGAGTTGAACATCTGGTCAGAAAGACAAAAGAGATAGTTACTCATCCCTGACAGCCACAGAGGAGCCCAGACAGACAGACACTGAGAGGAGTCGACAAGACCGAGTGTGTCAAAAATGATGGCAGATGGCCTAAGGGCCTGGTCAACAAACTTTTGGACCAAAATCAATTCTTTTTAATGGAATTTCCACAATTTTCTCACAGAGGTTAAGTGACGCTGTACGTGGCTTTTATATGGCTTTCAACTTTGCTGAACTTTGGCAAACATTGGCGCCACTGACCAACTGCAAACCGTCTTAACAGCACTGACCTTTAATGGAACGGAGAGCAAATGGATCATATTAGCTGTGTGGCACCATTTGATAACAGCCTGCATTAACTTCTCCTCAAAAATGATATGGTTTATAGTTGGGAAACTGGACTCAGTGGTACAAATAGTGTATGTCTCTTGAATAAACTGTTATTTTATTGTTTCTTTAGGTTGATTGTTGCTGACTGGTATACTAATGCTAGCATGTAATAGATAGCTACTAGGGCTGTCAATCAATTAAAATGTAATCGCGATTAATTGCATGATTGTCCATAGTTAATGGCGATTCATTGCAAATTAATCACACGACAAGGAATAATTTAGATGGCAGAGAGCGAGAGAACTTTTTCTTGCAGCTGTATATTTGACTGAGATCTGTTTGTCTTACTGAGTGAAGGATAAAAGGCGACTGATGCTCATAAAGAGAAGGATATTCTACTTTGACACTCCCTCCTTCTCTATGTGTGTGTGTGTATGTGCATTATGTATGAGAGAGATGGATATTGGCCTAGAGTTAGCCGGCCTATACCTTTTGCTGACCTAATTAGTGTATTGTATATGTATGCTCACTTATAATGGTTATATGACTTGTATTTGGTGCTGCAACAGTCATGATTTTAAACCGCAGTCATGAGTGATTGTTGACGCATTATTGTGTGCAAATTGAGCATCATTGCTGATGTTTGCACAGGTTGGACGGGAAAATAGTTGAGTCATGATGGTGCTTGGAGGAGGGCCTTGAAAAAGGTATTCAGTTGGTTGCAATCTGCAACCTCACCACTAGATGCCACTAAATTCTACACACTATACCTTTAACAGCTAAACTATATCAAAACATCCATTTACAAAATAGTGCCGTATAATCCAAGAGTCATTAATCCAGTTGTATGCTCAGTACTTCCCAAACATGCATCTTCACCAAAATCGTACTTATATAACTCTTCCGCCACTACCGAATCCAAATCTTTGCAAGTCCGGACGAGCAGTGTGTTTGGGAAGTATGCATACGACCTGATAAACAAAACATGTATTATACTGCACCAGGTGTGGGAAGGTTCGTAAACGGATGTTTTGATATAGTTTTGTTGTTGTTAAACCTGAGGCCTCCAGAGATAGTCTGAGAGTCTGAGAAGTCTGCACTTGCCTCTTATATTCTTTCCATGAGTATGAGTAAAAGATGTTAAACCACTAACAATGAACAGTTTGAGGCAAGATGTTTGTCTTTAACCCCTCAGCTCAAAATAGTGCTGCGGAAAAGTGATGTATGATAAATAATGTATATGCCCTATGCTCCCTACAAGACAAAAAAAAAAGAAATCTCACATTATTGTGGGTAACTCACTTAATGGGGGTTCGCGGCACAAGAGACGATAGAGCTGTCAGCATGTCTAGACCACCACCCACATCTGTTTGCGATTTTTGTCTTGTGGCCATCTGTTTTTGCAATACAACCATGCAGAACCACAGGAAGAGAACAGATTTGAAGCCAGGTTTTCAGGAATTTCGTTGTCTTTATTATTATTCATTAATATTAGTATAATTACCATACAGCATGGCACTTGCATGTTGGATTTATGCAAAGCATGATGCCTACACAAACAGCAGTTTTAAGCAGATTACATTTTCCTATTCCCCCACAGGGTATTGTTTGGACAAAATAATACCTACAGGACTTTTCCCATACACACCCGACTGTTACATGTTTTGAGAAATGCAGGCAAAACAAAACGCCGCGAGTTCATAACTGCAATAGTGTCTGACATTGTTTATCTGTGATATGCTTTTCCAACCAACTGCCACCAAACACAGTGTGAGTAGTGCTGCAATTTTCTATGAGGACTGAGATAGTGGATGCACTTCATACTCTTTGCTGGAGTTTCTCCCTGTAGTGGGTCATAAAGAGTCCTCTTCAGCTATTGAATAAGACTCAAGACTGCTGTAATCATAAAACTCATTGTTGATGTTGCTGAACAAGGTCAAGCAGGCAAAGAGCAAGAATGTCAGCAGTGGAGAGCAGTCTCGTGGGTGTCAGAGAGCGGTTTCAATGGCAGGTATATACTCAGAGGACTGGATCTTTCGGTAGCTGTCTCACCACCTCCTGTAATGTATTCAATGTATTTTTTGCAGCTTCACGATTTCCCTACAATCGTGGTTGAACCATGAACACTACACAAAACAAGTTTTTTATGCAAAGTGACTTCATTGAGTCTAGTTAATTTTAGTCATTTTTTTCCAGTCTGAACACACTACATACTCACATTTATAATACATACTCACATAATACTGTACATATTAAACCTGCTGAGAATTAGGGTGTATTATGGGATTAGGGCACATCTTAACTTGACTTAAAAAAATGCACCGTGGCTGTGTGCTGTACTACAGTGTTGTTTCAACTAAAAGAACAGATGGTAAACAAGATATTGGAGATGACAGCACACAACCCTTGCGCTGGAACTACATGTTGTGGCTTGGTCTTGTGTCTTTGGACAGCATGAACCTCACATACACATAATTCTCTTAAATGCAACACGCAAACAAATGGAGTAAACCACAAACACACACAAACAAAGAGCTCCACCCAAGTACCTATTGGAAAATTGGGTTGGTATATTGTGTATGTGTATGTTCTCTTCATCTGATGTGTGTCCGGTAAAACATTTACTATTATAAACATTTTATGCATAGTGGGCACACCCCCCCACTTGCACACACACTCACACACACGCACACACAAACACACACGCTCCCTTGGCTTGCCCGCTAACAGTTGCATCTCTCACGACTTTATGCCACAGGCCCCAAACAAGCCATCTGCACTAGTGCCTGTCTCTGCCAACCTGGCCCCGAGAGATGGACTTTGTGTGTGTAGGAGTGCATGTGTGTGTTTGTGTGTGTTGAGGGGGGGTTGCCAGGTGCAGCAGTGATTTAAGGGAAGAATCTGAGGGTAAGGAGGTGTTAAAATGGATGAGAAGAGAGATAAAGTGACAGCAGTGGGGAAAAAGCGGGAATGAAGGGAGGATCATAGAATGAGAGAAAATGTGTACATTCAACCCTGTCTCTAATAATAATAATAATAACTTGGATTTATAGGCTATAGCGCCTTTCAAGAAACCCAAAGGCGCTTAACATAGACATAAATAGACACGACAAACGGAACATAACAGTAGCTAGAGGCCATAGGCCTTGGTGAAGAGGTGGGTTTTAAGGAGTCCCCAAAAGTTCACAGGTTTGTGAGGGGGGATGGAGAGCTGACCCGTGGCCTGCAGGATCTCAGCTTCCGGTGACTGTGTGTATGGGTGGAGGAGGTCAGATAGGTACTGACGGGGAGCCAGTGGAGGTGGATGAGGGTGGGGGGTGATGTGCTGCTACAGGTCTTGGTGCAGGTGACAACCCTGGCAGCTGAGTTCTTTTTTTATTTATTTATTTAACCTTTATTCAACCAGGTTAGTCCCATTGAGATTAAGAACCTCTTTTCCAAAGGAGACCTGGCCAAGACAGTCAGCAGCGAGAACACAGAGTTGAAAGACAGAGACACAAATAGAGATAAATTACAATTCACAAACACTAAAAGCACTAAAATGTGCATTAAAAGAGAACTATCTAAAGACAAATGGGGGGACGAAAAGGAAATGTCTGGGAGTCAGCTGTACAACAATGGGGCTAATAACATTGGCATGCCATAGAGTCTGCTTCTAAAGCCTTCATTTCAGATTTAAAAATGTTTAATGATACCAGCTCCTTGATTTTTAGGTCATTTTGGATGAGGGTGCAGAATATGCAAAAGCCCTTTCCCCAATTTTTGTCCGAGCTTTTGGGACAGGTTTTGGTTCTGCACATATTAGAGTCTGTCCAGGGCTTTGCTGGGAACCCCGGACAGAACTCCATTGCAGTAGTCCAAACGGGAGGTGACGAAGGCACGAATGAGGGTTTCTGCCACGAAGTCAGAGAGTGATTGCCGGAGTCGAGAGAGGTTTTTCTTAGGTGGAAGAAAGCGGATCTGACTAAGACTACAGTAAAACCATGCCGGCTTTACTTACTGTGGTGCTTCAAACTAAATGCTAACATTAGCATACTAGCAGGCTCACTCTGACGATGCATACATGCTGGTGTTTAGCAGACATAATGTATGCCATGTGCACCATCTTTGTTTAGCATGTTATCGTGCAAACAGTTGCTAATTAGCACTAAAACACATAGTGCAGGTGAAGCCAATGGAAATGCCACACACTTTGCAAGTGTTTGATCATAAACTGTATTAGATAAAGTGATCCAAATAGATGTCTACCATTTAAAATCTACTATATTTTAACCTTTAAAACATCAAACACATTATTGCTGGATCAGACTGGGAGCTTACAGTCACGTCTCTATGTTTAGATATATTTTTAAAATCTTCAACTATATTTTTCATCTTCAGTTCTGCCGGTCCCTGTGTTTTGTCCCTGTCAGTTTAGAGCTGAACAAATATATTTAAAATGTAATGTAGGCTACAGCTTAATGCACAGTCAGATTCAACCACTGTATCATCCATTAAGGAAATGAAAGTCTGGTAGACGATGAATAATGGACAACACAGAATAAAACTTTCTTGTGTTATTGACACTTTTCAATGCTCTGACATTTTTTTTAAAGATAAATGTGTACAGTCAGATACATGCATTAATATCTCTACAATCACTGGATTAAAATATAGGCTCTGCTTTTTATTTACCGGATGCCATGGTGAATCGTACTATCAGTGCTCCACTGACTATGTACGTATATTGCTGATAAGTGAAAGTCAATTGGTTGTTCCATTGCAACGTCAGCGCCCAGAAGCAAAGCTACACTTCCGTGATTTTGGACCGACAGCGACTACCGGACGCCAGTGAAATGTTCGCCTACAAAGTGCCGTTCAAAAGTAAAACAAAATTATTTCTATTCTATTGTCATATTCAATGTCTCTACTGAAATGGCCTATGTTGAACAATAAATGTATTATAAATATGTATACAACTATAACTATGTACCTATTTATTAAACTTTTTTAGTCGGCTGCTTCCCATAGGAGCATAAAGTGAGCATAAATGGAAGTTAGAAAAATCCAGCACAGATTTTGAGAGCAATATCAAACTTTTTCATGTCAAGGACCTCCAAAATTAATGTCCAATAGACCACAGACCATGAATGTATAAGAGGATGGGAATTGATTAGTCAGCAAAAGAGTGTTAGTTGACTAAGAATTTCTTTGGTCAAGGACCGCCCTAGTAATTTTGTTTGATATTTTTGATAATTGTTACTCCCTGTTAGGGCTGTACAATTAATCGAATATTAATTGCAATCACGATTTTGGCTTCACCTAACCACACGTTAACCCCGATCTCCAGTGTAAAAGTCCTGTACTTTGTACACCCAACATCCACCCCGACCACCTCCATACGAAGTCTGTAAGGTACACACGTGTAACACCTTGATTAACTATTTCTTATTTTATTAACTAGCAATTGTTCTCAAGAAACTATTTTGTAATACATACTGCAAGTGTAATTTTTACAGGGTTGGTACGTAGTGTTTTCATGTGTCCAAATGTTTGAGCGACCTTGCAGTATGAAGTTGCTGTTAGTTGCGTGTTTTGAGTAAAATTAACGGTTTCACAGAAGAACCAATTTTACATACTTAAACATTTTAATGCTTGTTTACAGAAATTATTTTAAAATTATATGAACCAGAGGAAAGAGGTAAAATGAAAACAGGGGAAGAGGATGGAGAGGAAGAAAAAGCCCACTACAGTTCAATGCTTCTCCAGTGCTGTCGCCCAATCAAAGACGCCAACATCCCCCACTCAACAGCAGTAATTATCTAAAAGATAATCAGTGGCTTTTTACATGTCAATCATGAAGAAAACACTACACATGCAAATGCATATCAAATTCTAGACACGCTCAAACACACATGCACACTCCCACACACATCTCATGACGGAACGTTGCTCCCAGCATGTGTCCCGGTATCTGATATGCAAACAGCTCTATCCTGCTATATCAAAACAATGTCATTTGGAGGAGCAAAAAAAACAAAACAAAACTACATCCAAAGATTAGTCTTTTCCCAGATACTCACACCTGCTTTTTGTAGCAGATAAACATCCACAAACATTCCTTTCCCATCAGGATTTGAATGATTTTTAGATTGCACCAGCTCATACAGAAACCCTAATTGCATGTTCTCTAGCAGCTAAATTTTATGTAATTACAGTCCCATCATTCCAACTTCTAGTCTGGTACAAGGACGGAACAGGTGCTGCTGCAAACAGTGGCATTATGTCATGTGTGTCAAAGGTTCCTGAAACTACAGCATACAAATATAGTTGTTCATGCATACATACATAATAACTAGGTGTGAAAAAAAACAATTCACCTACAGTATGTAACGAGTTTC
>CAKALG010045694.1:0-12618 GCA_916700815.1 Helicolenus hilgendorfi
TCGCAGCATCGCCATCGCAGCATCGCCATCGCAGCATCACCATCGCAGCGCCATCTAGTGGCTGTTGTCAAAAAAGCACCAGAGTTCCATCTCAATGCTTCTATACTCTTCGATAGAGGTGTGGATGGATGAGTTGGCCGTTTGTGAATGATCTGAGCTCGATTTACAGTAATAACATCATTTATTTGCTTATTCGACTTGAATGCTGAATCAAAAATAATATTTTTACATGAGGCTTGACATAAGAAGACAAGGTGCTCATGTTTTGAGTAAGAGGAGCGATCACTTGTGTGGATCTATTCTCGCTGAGCTCAAGTAAGTTCTGAGACGTATAGGATCGGCTGTCCTGAGGCCAGTCATATAGATAGAAGTCTGTTATTTCAGTGTGGTAAACAAGTCACCCCGAGTACTTTTCTCACTGACTTGTTATTTTGACTTCACAGATGTCTTTGTTTTTTTTCACAGTATGCAGGCAGTGCGGGGCCAAAACTGTAGAGCTGCTGCCTTTTTGATGTTTTGGATTATACCTGTTGTTCTTAAATCCCAAACTGTGTGCCAGAGGAGAGCTTTGGATAATTCTAGTTAATAATCCCGCTGCACTCTGACGTGAAGGTCACACAGACGACCACAGAGTGCTCCAGCTAAAAGCAAAAAAAGTGAATATCAATATTTAAGCAAAGGCTAGCGTCTCTTGGAGTTAATCTTTTTTGTAAGTTCCCATCATCGTGAGGCACATTGAATTTTACATAAACGTCATTGCACTTGTATAGATGGAGACTCTGCTGCATCACAGTAAAACACAGATTGTTAGGAATGATAGAAAAGACATTAGTGAGCATTAGCATACATTAAAAATGATCAGTAAATTGAATAAACTGGCACTATAAGATACAAGCTGTATTAATGTAGTTTAATGCACATATATTATACAATTTACATTAATTGTGCAAGGGGCTGCAACTAATAAATAGTTTCATTATTAATTCCTCTGCTGTTTATTTTCTTGATTAATTGAATAATCAAGAAAATATGTCTGTCTGTGATTGTTGTTGGAGTTTTTCTCTCCACACTGTGAGCTTGTCAGGTGACCTTTATCTCTTGCCAGTCTGGCCAAGGTAACTTTAACATTTCTATTGGACAGGACTGCAGCTACCGATGATTGACGTGTAGTTGTTGGCTCCTGAAGAGTCGTAGGTCCTCCTGAGAGATCAGTTTGACTCTTTGCAAGGTGATGCTGTCGCTGCAAGTCAGCTGGGAGTATATGGAGCTCGGACAGCTGCAGTTAAGCCGGACCCATTATGCTCAATTTCAGGTGCATACTTGTATTTTCTACAAGAATATGTTTACTTGCTTACTTAGAAGTAAGCTTACTTGCTTAAATGTTCAAAACATGCTTTACTTTTCTCATCACGGCTGTGCTGCAGCACCTTTCTTCATCCTCTGTCTGACACGCTCCGTTTGAGCTCCTGACCCCACCCCCACCTCCACCTCCTTTTTTTCAGCGTCATTTTTTTTTACACTGACAGGTTGTTTTTTTCTATCAGAACATCTCTGACCTGGACCCACAGCAACCTCCAACGCCTGGCATCACCACACAGCTACCATACAGAAATGTCTTCCGTGAGTTCACCGGAGACTCCCAAACAGCAAGTCTGTTTCTCTCTGCTGTTGTTTTTTCACATAGAGTTTAGATGACGTTATTCTGGTCTGGCAGAATTTTGCTGGAACAACAGCTAACGTCACGTCAGCTAATGTCATAGTTAATCATTTCCTATGGAGAGCAGGAGAAACGGTCGCACAGTGCATGGTGGGAGTGTTGCGGCGAGGTTAGAAGGGGGTTGCGCTGTCTTTGTCTGTTTTTGGATAAAGTTGAAAAATCTCAACTTTCGATGCCATGTTATTTTCTGCAAGCGTAGAACCAGGGACCAATCAGGTGCATTCCTCAGTAAGGAGTGGGAAGCGGGCACTTTTTCATCAAGCAGCCAGTTGAGGCGGGGGCAGTGAGTCCGCTAGCGTCCTCGCCGGATCTGATGGACACTTTTGCGTTACTTGCGGTTTGGGAGTTCCAGGTGAATTTGTGAAAGCCGTTGCCGTAGATGTGCAGTAAAAACCAGAGGCTCACTGTGGTCAAGCCATGGATGCATAAAGAGAACCGCCGTTTGGATTTCGATGTGCGTCTATTCATGCATTTACTTTACTGGTGCCTGGAGCGGCCCAACAGGACAAATAGAGACTTGAATTTCAGTAACCACTTCTCACAGTTTATATACCGAATAAAAACATTATATTACACATCATATATTAAATACGGCTCGTTGGGACATCACCACCAAAGAATTCCCAATATGATAAAACCGTTCGGTGAGAAGAGCAATGAATTTCTGCCTCAAAATGTTCCTATGACCATAGAAAGTAGGCCTTTACTTTACTGTACATTAGCGTACTGTTATGGGAAAGTTGCATCAAAGGACACTTGGACAATTTCCTCATATTTTATCTTTCATAAAAACGTATATGTATATGCTATCTGTGTGGTGATGCCAGGCTTCGGAGCCGGCTGTGTGATTTGTATTTTCCTTCCTGTCACTGTTCTAGCTCCACAGCAGTAGAAGTCACCTTGTGCAGAGAGACACTATACCACGCTACACTATGAAATATGCATGATCTACATACTACTACATTACTACTATGTACCCAAATGGACACACACACATATACATACATCCTCACTAAAGGCCTTTTTCTGGATCATTAGTCCACGTTGTATTTCCCCCTTTCTCTCCTGTCACAGAGGGAACCTAATTGCACTGTACTGTCAGAAAGCCACATCCTATATTCCACACAACACGGGAGCACTCAGGGGAATCTGAGGCCTGACTCTTAACGAAACCCAACTTTATTAACATTTTCGTGACAAAGCCACTTGCCCTGAAAGGAAGACCCAGACAGAGGTCACAGCAGGAAAGGGCAAAACTGAGTATGTGAGTTTTATTAAAGGATACTGCGGATTTTTAATGTGCTTAAAGGTTAGACAAAGTAAATGGTGGTGGGCTACATCCTGCAGTCCCAAAGTGTCATTTCATGCCTTTATTCTACAGAGAGCTTTCATAACCTTTCCTCTCCTCCCTCTCTTCCTGTCACATGTCCCTTGGGGCTAACTTATTGGTGGCATATAGATCCTGCTTATTCTCTATTTCCTATTACACTTATAGTCTGACAAGAAAATCAATTGGTTTTATTTCATGCTGCACTGAACATATTATCGCATCCTTTTTTTGATTCGCTGTATTCAGACACCCACTTACCAAAAAAATACCAAAATACCTCCAGTTTTACGTCACAGCAACATCTCATTCATTAGCACAGCGACGCTCACAGCGAGAGCCGACACAGGGTCACTTATGAGGTTTTCAGCGCGCCGTGGTATCAGCCATTAATTGAAGACAGATTATATCTCGGACTCCGTAATGGCTGTTGTCCATTAGTGTAATGATGATCCTCCGTGTAGTCTGCCGTGTCAATTAGCGGGACATGATCTACTCGGTCTATTTGCACATAAATGGATCTTTTCATCTAAACGTCCAGCAGTAATTAAGAGCAAGTTGTATGTTTTTTTCGAGAAGATCAGTCAGTCATAATGTCCTCAAACCCTTAGACAAATTAGAAGAGACACTCCTCGTCCCTCCCACCTTATTGTGGAGTAGTTGTCACTTAGAATTTACTGCTTAAGATGTTTTAATGCTGTTTTTTCTTTAACTCCTTATTCAAATAATGCCTGGTTCAGACTACACAATATTTTTGTCGGTTACGATGGTCCCTATGTCAGATTAGGAGATTGAGAGTCATTAATTCTTGTTGTGATTTGTCCGAGAGACATGACAGACTACACTTTGGTCCCCGACTAATCATCGCTGGTCGTATTTCACGACGCGATGTCATCAGGAAGGAAGCTTGATGCTAATGGCAGTAGCCTACTCACCTGGTTGCTGAAGTGTCTGCTATTTCACGCCAGTTTTATTCTTTTTTCACTCTGTCGTGGTAGTTCCTCGAGGAAATATAAAAAAGGATGGGATGTTGTTGCCATAGCGCCACAAATGTTTCCTCCATTTCACATTCCGACATCACAGCACCAACATCGTTCCTCTTTCGCTTCGCCATTTTTTAGAGTTGTGCGCGCCTGTGTGGCAACGTTGTGAAAAAAAAAATAAATCAAACATGCTAGACTTTCTGTCGGGGTGTCGTGAGGCGTCCCAGACGCTGCGACGGTTGTCGTCTATTACGACACACTACACAAGGTAAAACGCACGATTTTATAAACGCACTTATTGTCGTTCCCGATCAGAGCCGACACCCCACGACGGCCGTGTCGGGTTATAATCGGTCTGATATTGTGTAGTCTGAACCAGCCATAAGTGTACATGATTGTTTTCTTTTTATTACTGCATTTATTTTTAATAATGATTAGCAGATGATTAGACTTACATGGAGGCAAAGAAGACAACTTGATAATTGTTAATCCAATAATTTTATGATTTATTATTATGTTATTTTAATAAAAACAATTTTGCATACCTGAATCACATTGAGATTATAGAAAATGCACTTATTTGCTTTCTTGCAGAGTTCGATGAGCAGATTGATACCACTCTCATGTCTGTACACTAAATATGAGGCTACAGCCAGCAGGCGGTTAGCTTAGCTTAGCTTAGCTTAGCTTAGCATAAAGACTGGAAACAGCCAGCTATCCTGGCTCTGTCCTAAGGTAACAAAATTTGCCTGCCAACACCTCTAAAGCTCACTAATTAACACGTTATATCTTGATAGTTTAATCTATACAAAAACTAAAGTATAAAAACTTTAACAGAGGGTAACGTGCCAGGAGCAGCAGCAGTTGCCAGGCAACCGTTAGAGATTTCAGGAAATTACTGTTCCCGAGCCAAGAAACCCCTCTTTTTACATTTTGGTTTTTGTACAGGTTAAACGAGATGTAATGTGTTGATTAGCGAGCTTTACGGGTGCTGATACTTTTGGACAGAGCCAGGCCAGCTGCTGGCCCCTGTTTCCAGTCTTTATGCTAAGCTAAGCTAAGCTAACCTGCTACTGACTTCAGCTTCATATTTACCGTAAACACATGACAGTAGAATCGTTCTTCTCATCTCATTATAAAAAGCAAATAAGCGTATTTCTTAAAATGTCAAACTACCGTAAATTTCGGACTATAAGCCGCTACTTTTTTCCCACGCTTTGAACCCTGCGGCTTATACAATGATGCGGCTAATCTATAGAGTTTTACGGGCTAACGGCCCAGCTAAAAAGCACTGCTCGTTTTGGACAGCACAAATTCACCTCGAGACGAAAGTGACACTGAGAGCGACAACGACAGAGAGACTGAGAAAGTGTGTGATGAAGTCATTCTGAGGCTGTTCAACTCCGACACTGAAGAAGACGACTTGGTTTCAGTGCGCAGGAGGAAGATGAACATAGCGATCAGTGACCTTTCTGGTAGGCTAACGGGCTACGGCTAGTAGGCTGGTTATTTTTCAAACCAGCAGTGTTATTGCCATGTTACGTTACTGTCGTTTTGCTGCCGTGTTACAGGCATTGTTCAGAAAACAAGCATTTTGTTAATTAAAAAAATTTAAAAAAACTTTATTTGTACCATCTTTCTGTGTAAATATCTCATGTTACAACGTGGACACCTGTGGCTTATAGACAAGTGCTTATATATTATATATGTACAATTTTTTTTTCTTTTTAAATTTATTTGGTGCGGCTTATATTCAGGTGCGCTTAATAGTCCGGAATTTACGGTAAGCGTATTTCTTAAAATGTCAAACTACTCCTTTAAGTAATTCTCTAGTTAGAGATTTTTCAATGACTCAGTTATGTTTTTTTTGGTTTTGTTTTAATCAATATATACACCCTACACTACACATTGAATCAGCTCTAAATCAGGCCGTCTTCGTCACGGTTACACCCGAACACGATGAGTGTTTCAGCACACAGGATGACAATGTGGGTGTGGGCAAACAGCCAGGAAATATGCTGAAGGGTTGGAGGAGGAGGCGAGTTGTAAAAAGTTGAAGTTTTGTACACACACACACACACACACACACACACACACACACACACACACACACACACACACACACACACACACACACACACACACTCTGCAGGTTGCTCATTAAGTGTGCTATAGGGAGTTGGTATGTGAACCTCCCCAGCGCTGCAGTGCTGTGCTGCAGAATGTGGAGGGAAGATGGGACAGTCATTGCCAGAGGAATGTTGTACACCAGGTGAAGCAGATGACTGTGCTATTATAGTCTTCCTGTCAGAGAGACTATATTCAGGAAGGCGCATAACTTTTTAGTTTTATCCTCTAAAGTCCGTGGCAACTATTTCAGATGCAGTTACTCTACAGCAAAGCATGTAGGTGGCACATTTTATAGGCAAAACGATTAATCAAGAAAATAATCAGTTGATTAATCGTAAATAAAAGTTATTGTTAGATGCAGCGTGATATCTAAATTCATCTATATTTAATGGATGCATTTTATGCTTTGAAAAATGTCCATAAAATGAACCTTGTGTGCCAGGTTTCATTGTGTATAATATATAAACTGGAAAAACAAAGTTCGGAAACTTGTGTTTAGTGGATTATTTCTCTGTTGTTACAATGCTAACTGGCATTGTATTTTACATCGTTGGAAAGCCTGTTTATTTACCTTCACAATGATGTCCAACTTGTAAGGATCATGCATTTGTGGGACGAGCAGCACAGCTGATTATGTGGGTAGTGCCCAAGAAAAATTTGCCAAAATGCTCGTTAATGGTAAACAGTGTATTCTCCTGTTGGTGTTGACTCTTGTTTTGAGTTGTTTGGTGGATTGGATGATTGAACTCTCCATCAGTAACAAGGAACAAACAAGACATATTGGCTATTTTACACTTCATTCATTTAATACGTCGTCGGGAGCCTCAGTAGCGGTGGAAGATCCATACGCAGCCACAACAGCCTCGGCGTCCTCCGGTGTCCTACTTCCAGAGGAAAACAACCAATCAGAGCCGAGCTGGAGCCTGAGCAGCTGTCAATCACTCGTGAACTCCGATCAAACGGTCAAACTAGGCAGCGCTGATCAAATATGAATCAATATTCTGTTACTGTAATGCCTATTTCTCGCCTCAAATGTTTTAAGAAACATGTTGTAGTGTACTGTTTAGCTTTATGACCCGGCAGCCATGTTCAGGTCATTAAGGAAATACCAAGCACCGCCCACCAGTCGGATCAAACTTTCTCATCGTACAGCTAAACAGTACGCTACAAGATATTTCTGAAAACATTTGAGGCGAGAAATAGGCATTACAGTAACAGAATATTGATTCATATTTGATCAGCGCTGCCTAGTTTGACCGTTTGATCAGAGTTCACGAGTGATTGACAGCTGCCTCCGTTGAATGAACAGCCAATAGGGTCGCTCTCTCTCTGAAATGACCTGTGATTGGCCAAAGGTTTTTTAAAGGCTGGAAACAGAGCCATGAGGAGGTGCAGAAGTCTAGTTTTCTATCAGAACACTTGAATTAGAATATGCTGAAAGCTCATTATGGAATTTATGCCCAATGATGCCAAAAATATACTGCCTACTGCAGGTTTAAGACTGATGATTCACTTTTCAGGACCTTTTATAGCACATAACAGTAATGTACAAAATACCCTCCTGTTGACTCTGAAGTCCATTTTTTTGAAACGCAACGCTAGAACGTGTGTAAGAAATGTAATTAAGAAATAATTATGGTAATAATATGATAATTGTGTTATTCCATTCTTAATTTCATGGCAGGAAATATATATATTCATAACACAAGAGTGACCCAATGTGAATACACCCCGAGGTCTGTTTCGTACAAATGATGTATTTTATGCTCCCGAACATAACTTTGTGCCATGAAATGAAGCATGAAACACTTGCGTCAGCTTACATGTTCGTCCTTCCTAAATGTCCTTGGACAACACACCGACTCATTTGTCTCAAGTAAGAGGACAAATAGAGTTGGGGAAAAAAAAATCAAGTTAAACTTCCCAGAAAATGCACTATTGATTTTAAACAATTTAAAACAACCAAGGGTGTTGCTGTCGTGTAACTTTTCCCACCTTCTGTCTAGCGCATGTAAACACTTGTATCTTGTTTTGACAGTTTGTTTTGGTGAGAGCCTCTCAGAGCACCCAGAGCTGCTCGCGTTGCCTCCGAGGTCATGGATTATTCATGGGATATGGAGGGGAGATGACGCGGCCCCATTGTGCTTCATATCCCAGGGAGCGTGACAGGGCCGGTTGCATCAGGTCAACAGAAAAAAACTGTCAAGCGTTCGAAGTTCAGAATGATCACTAGCGGTGGATGCTACCAATGATACGGTGATCATTAAGCCTCTTGTATTGCTGTTATTTGTTACCTCGTCATACCAAGGCGGAGATAGATTTGACATCAATTACTGCAACCGTAAAAACATGGACATGTACCTAATGATCGGTCAATAGAGCCAACAGTGATAAGCCAGCTATGTGTTTGCCTCTGTGCTCTTCCCCCTGACAGACTGTCTCCTCTTCTCTTCCTTTAACTTATTTGACATTATCCTACAGTTAGAGCTGGTCATGGCAGCAGGAATAGTGAGTTGCATTGCAGAAAATAAAACGGTGGTTTGTTTTATTGTGGATTTTGAAATGATGAAATGATCCTGTAATGTCTGTACCGGTTGTTGGCAGTTTCTCAAAAAGGTAAACAATTACCACAGGTATTGTAACAGCTGACATCCCCTTCAACAGGTCTGATTAGTGGAAAAGTAAAAACAGTTGAACGTAGATGCTCACAAGCGTCGACTATAGAAGCTTGTATTTTTCCTACAGCAGGTTCCGTTATTTGTGCTGTACATATACTGTACTGATATGTTTAATTAATGAGCTTGTATTCTCACAGTTTCAGGCAGAAACACCAGTGTGTTGGAAACCGATTGCTGTCTGTAGCAGTGGGAGTCAGCAGTGATACGGATCTCTGTGCATATGAAATTCAATTTTTGGGACACAAGAAAGGAATCATGAAAGCAAAAGCAGCTTCTTTTATGTTTGCTCTTAGATTTTTGGGTTGTTTTTAATAAGAAAGATACGTAGGAGTGCCACTCGGAACTAAGCAAAAAGAGGACAGAGAAACTGGTGGCCTTTGGTTGGCGAATATTACAAACACAGATATCACTGGAGATGCCCCTTTTCAAGTAAATAACCCTGTACGATTACAGTTCAGATCTGCCTGCCTGTATATTATGGTCTTCAGCTTGGTCAGAGAGAACCATCTAATCTTTCAGTCTCAGTATATTGTGTTTTACTGCAGGTAATTTAATTTGTAGAATATTCCGTATATTGTGCACTTTGATTGCATTACATCATTTGCAAGTAGCTTTTTTTCATCCAAAGAGGCTTCTTTGTTTTCAGTATTTACAAGGGCTGCCCCCTCTTAGTCAATTAGTCGACTAAGCGGTCGGTTTGGTCTTATTCGACTAAGATTTCTTTAATCAATTAGTCATTTTTTAGGCTTTTTTTCATGCTGAATGACTCATTTCTAAGAAACGTATGAGCACATCACTGCTAAACACGAGATTTAAGGTGGTGCTTTTGTGTGGTTCTCTGTGGAGAAACTTAGTTTTACAGATCTGTCGATTAAATCAACTGATCGATTAGTCGACAAAATCGTAAGAGCGTTAGTCGACTTAGAATTTCTTCGGTCGAGGACAGCCCTCGTATATACACCCCGATTATGAGGCTGTCTCCAAAACACCTATCTGATATTTACCCTTAAAAACAGCATTTAGATTATTCAACAATTCAAGACTAAAACCTCTCTTTCCCATGAGACACTGCTCAATCAGCTACGCTAAATGAATCCCTTTTTAACACGAGACACTGATTTGATAATTATCATTTTGTTAATTGTCTGGACATTTGACTCAAGTAAAGAATAAAACAGTCAAAAGGGATTATTTTTGGTGGCAATCCAATGGAAATTCATCTACTTTCTCTCTGACCTCATACTTAGCGCCCTTTCTGCATCAGCTTCAGACAGCAAACTATTTTAAAAGCTGTGTGGGTGTATAACACACGACGTCTGTATCTATTAAAACTAAAATGCTTCCCAAAGTTCAGCTGAAATGAGAATTTACTTTGGCTAAGAAATCAAATCTGTCCGTCTTGTATTTGTGTTATTATCGTTTTGTCAAAATTGTTATGAGCCACAAGAAGAAATGGGATGTTTCATTCCTGTTTCTGTCGTGACTGCACCCCGTGCATCTTCCACAGGGTTCATGCTGTTGTATGTGCGTGCACTCACCTGCCAGTTCTGTCCTCCTAATGAGGAAGAAGGGTTTTGTGGCCACAAAGCACATGACTCATGTCTGGTGGAGGGATGTCATGGAGGTCCTCTGGGAAACTGGAAGCTGCCTGTCAAGGTCAGCTTTGATATCCCCCTCTTTGCCGGGTCAGAGGAGACTTTATGGACTCCATCAGGGGTTTTCAGTGCTTCCTCTTGTCCTGACAAATATAGACAAGGCCTTTTGTAAATGCTCTGCCTCCAGACTTCCAGCATCTCGCTTCCAGCATATCTTTTAACCATATTGTGAAAGGATCGGAGCATCTGAAGAGGGCCTCTCTCTTCTTTGGCTGTTCCTCCTCCAGATTTTCTGCGTTATAACCTTCCAGCTCTCCTTCACAGTCATTTCATTTCAGATCTTCCTCCTCGATAGGGAGCAGGACCAAGGTCTGGTTGGCCCTGCTGATGTCCGTTCTCCCTCCTTTCATTTTCTCTGACTCAGTTTTTTTTTATGCCACCTCTCCTCTTTACTACATCAACCTGCTTCATTTCTGGCAACCCAGATCTGGTCATTTTCTTTTTTTTTTTCTGACTACAGGCCGTTGTAAAGGTTGAGATCTGCTTTTCTGTCTTCTCTTAAATCATATTTCAAAGCACCTCTAAGCTGAGAGGTAGTTGTCTGGGATGGCTGTGGTAGTTTGAGCTGTATTGTGGCGCACCATCACCATATTTTACTCTTTCACATACCTGAAAACACAAATACATGTAGTGTTAAAGGACCAGTGTGTAACATTTAGGGGGATCTATTGGCAGAAATGAAATATTGTTTTAATAACTATGTTTTCTTTAGTATATAATCACCTGAAAATAAGAATTGTTGTGTTTTTGTTACCTTAGAATGAACCATTTATATCTACATACAGAGCGGGGTCCTCTTCACGGAGCCGGACGCTTCTACGGTAGCCCAAAAAGGACAAACCAAACACTGGCTCTTGATAGGGGCTTTCTTCGTTTTCACATTTTCGCGTTGGCCGTAGTTCTCCTACATGCTTGGCACACGGGAGAAGTTTCAGTTGGTTGCAATCTGCAACCGCACCACTAGATGTCGCCAGAACCCACACACTGCACCTTTAAGCCTTTATCCTTTAAGGATAAAATGATCATTTGAGTTATCCATTTTCATGTGTTTACTTCGTGTATTTTCCACTAAGACATCCTGCTGTGACGTCACAATACTTGTTTACTTATACAGTATCTTGACAATTTCAATTTAATTTCCTGTGTATGAGCTGTTTGAAATTGTTTTTAGTCACCTTCAACTTAAGGTTTTCCGGTCTATTTTTCTTGTCCAAGAATGTTAGTGTTGTTGTGCCTCACAATACTGCCAACGGCTCGAGCACTGAGCACCGATCACAGCGCAAGCTCCAGGATGTTGAATTCTATACCGTGACAGTGGCCAAACAGCTGTCTGAAATAGTTTTCCTGGTGGGCCAGAAATTTGGCCAGTGCAATAAAGTCACTTAAAACTGTGCACTTTAAATCCCTAATTAACAGATCCTTTTTATGTCTTCCCTTAACCTTGACTTTTTGTGCTGATCGTTTGTGCTGAACATTTTTTGAAACATTTTTTTTTGCAGAGAGTTTGGAGTCAAATAGTTAACCTCTCATAACATGGCCATCAACCCGCTTTTAAAATAAAAAAATAAATCCAAAAGTGGTTATGCACTGGCTTTCACTGTTCGTACCTAAAATATGCGGCCTCCGGTTGTTTTACAGGATTAACTGACTTTTTATTTCTTGAATACTGAAGCTATTAAGAGAAGATTCAATTACCTTGACAGAAATTGCATCCGTTCAATGTTGCTGCTGACTTTTTTTTAAATTCATAATTTTAATTTAGTTTGCTAGCTTCGTGCGGCGCACACTACTGGAATGTTTGGACTTCTATCAAACAGTTTGTCCTTCATCCGCATTTTACTGAGCTCCACAGCCAGCTTTTACTGCACGTCAGAGTAAAAAGCATACTGTATTTTCCAACACAGTCATTTAAAGTTGTGCTCCTGTGGATAGATATACAACTTTATTTGTCCAAACATTTGACTGCAGAAACATTTTTATTGCTAGTTTGCAAGTATAACAATGTATCTCACCCGCCAGTTTATTTTTTATGGGCTCGTTCTCTGGTGTCTGGGCTCGTTTTTAGCACTATGCACACGTTTACTGTTGACTACCATCTTTCTTAAAAAAACAGTAGAGTTTGAGTTTG
>CAKALG010045696.1:0-17460 GCA_916700815.1 Helicolenus hilgendorfi
AGCAGAGGAATGTTTTCGTGACAGAAATTATGATCCCCAAAAACTCTGTCTGTCCCTATACAGAGAAGTGGTGTAACGCCTTAGGCTTACACAATTAGGCTAATAAAAGACTTAATGTCAGCAGCACATCTATAAGATACATCATTCAGCTATATTTACGCTCTTCTGTTTCTTTATTTTTCTCCATTTTTCTCCCAGAGTGGAAAGTATTATATCATCTTCGTCTGGGTCTTTTATTGTGGCTCTCAGTCCTTTTTATTCACTTGTCATAAATTTGCTGTAAAATCATATGTCAAAATTTTTACAAGGCAGTCCGTTCCTGCTTTGAAAGTGCAGGCTAGTGTGAGAAGATTCTCGACTTTGAAATCTTAATCATCTTTCCAGGTGGAGAGTTATGTCCTGGAAAAAAAAAAGGCTGCGTGAGATGATGTCAGCAGAGATTCCTGTTGATCTGCGTTGTTGATTCATACACAATAAAAACTATTTAAAATTGCCCTTGAGCCTGGCCGTAAAAATTGGATATCATTTGCAGTCAGCCTTCTTTGTGTGCACGCGAAGATTGTATCAGCACAAAGTGGAAAAATGAGACGTGCCTTTTGATGAGGCAGCCGCCGCTCACACTGCACACTCACACACACGCTACACATATACACACTCGTCTGTCCTTAAAAGCAGCCTGGCGTGTGAGTGAATGAGAGAGTGCTCCCAGATTTTCCCATCATTCCTCCCTGTAATCCCCCCAGACCTCCTTCTGAGGGCTGAATTTGCACGCTCACGCTCCCCGGGGGGGCACACACACGCATAGACACACACGCCAACACACACACACACACACGTGCACATACAGGCTTAAAGTTGATCTCAAAACTTCTACCTTTACAGGGGTCTGCTTTTTTTTTTTGATAATCAGAGAGACAGAATTTTATCTGACAGCGGGATGCACACACGCAAGCACTCATGTATCAGCAGTTTGTTATATATTAAAAAGGCTTCAGCTTCGTAAAAGACACCAAATCCTTTTTCAACAGCTAAGACTTAACAGCAAAACCCCTAAATAGTCGGCGCTTTGGACACAAAAACTAGACAAAAATTGTCATTATCACAGTCGTCAACTGTACAATACTTTGTGCAATAATTCAGCTGTGCAATACCCTGGCATTAATACTGAATTTGTACTGTACATTTCAAGAGATATTCTTATTTAATTCATATTTATACTATAATTGCATTCATATTTAACGCACTTAATAGATCCCACTTCTCAGCATTTCATATTTAATTATTTGCACTGTGATTATATGTTATATATTGTAAGTCTTTAATGCACATATTTTTTTATTTTCACTTCTTTTTTTTGTTATTTGCTTATATTTCTCTACATATAATGTTTTATATATTGCAGCATTATGTAGATCATATACATGTTATTTACTCTTTTATTTCTATTTTGTTACATTTCTTTATGTTTGTATAAGAGCAACTGTAACATCCCAATTTGCCCCTGGGGAACAATAAAGTATTTCTGATTCTGTGTAAAGTAGAAATGTCTCGAGCCGATCCTCTGTATCTCGCTGACCAAAACCATCCCTAGAGTAGAGGTGTGCGTGTCACATAACTATTCCAAACCTATCTATCAGAAATGTTTTCACTCTGGTGGGTAGTTTCATAATGGTTGTTTAACAGTAACTGCCTTTTTTTTTAAAGCTCATATCTCCTCTCTTAATCCCATTTTTTAACAAGGCTGGGACACATTTAAATGAGCTTCAGGAGTCAGATCTTGGCATCAAACTTGCAACTCTTGGGGAGCACTCATGCATGGCTGTCTGTCTGCATCTATTTTTGTGCTTGTGTGTGTGTGTGTGTGTGTGTGTGTGTGTGTGTGTGTGTGTGTGTGTGTGTGTGTGTGTGTGTGTGTGTGTGTGTGTGTGTGTGTGCGTGCATGTGCGTGTGCATGTGGTGAGTAGGCTGATGTGATTAGCTAGAGCCAGTGGAGTGAATAATATTGTGTCTGCCCCGACTAGGAAGAGATGGAATGTAGCTGCTGCTCTTTATTATACTGTAGATCAGCCACTCCACCATCAGATATACACAGAGTCAAGTGTGCACACACAGACATCAGCTCACACACTTTCCTTATACAGATGGGCCCACTTACATACACAAAGTGCTATAAGGCTCATAGGGATTTTCTTATATGTATTGAAAGTAGGGCTGGCGAAGTTCACGCGATAATAACAAGTTAACGCAAATTTGTTTTAACGTCACAAATCTTTTTAACGAAATTTGCGATTTTTAGGTTGTAGCGGACTCAGTTTTAAAGTGAGGTACTACTAGCTTCTGGCCTTATATGAAACTAGAAAACCTAAGGAATCCATTGGTACCAACCATGTCATACTAGCTTAGTCGTAAAGGAGGCTAAATTACGCTCCTAACTTGCACTAAATTTTGGTGAGGAAAAACTGGCGTGGCCATTTTCAAAGGGGTCCCCTGACCTCTGACCTCAAGATATGTGAATGAAAATGAGTTCTACGGGTACCCACAAGTCTCCCCTTTACAGACATGCCCACTTTATGATAATCACATTCAGTTTGGGGCAAGTCATAGTCAAGTCAACACACTGATACACTGACAGCTGTTGTTGCCTGTTGGGCTGCAGTTTGCAATGTTATGATTTCAGCATATTTTTTTAATGCTAAATGCAGTACCTGTGAGGGTTTCTGGACAATATTTGTCATTGTTTTGTGTTGTTAATTGATTTCCAGTAATAAATATATACATACATTTACATAAAGTATATTTGAGTATTATATACTTGACAAATCTCCCTTTAAGGTACATTTTGAACAGATAAAAAAATGTGTGGTTCATTTGCAATTAATCATGGACAATCATGCGATTAGATATTTAAATCGATTGACAGCCCTAATTGAAATGTTCTTGTGACATTGTGTATGTATGTACATATTCTTTGAGAGCTCCCTCAAAGAGCCTTTTCCTCCAACTCTAACGGTATGAATATTGGTAGTAAACGCAGTTCCTTAACTCGTCTCTGGCTGGATTAAGATCCATGCTGCTTCACATCTTATCAGCCGCACCAGCTGCTGAAATGACATATTATATTTGGACAGAATATCAACAAATCCATGAAAGTCACCCTCTCTAGCTATCTCAACTCCATCTCAGTCTTTCTTTCTTTTGCAGATGTTTCTTTTCCTTCCTCATCCCCCTCTCTCTCCTTTTCCCCAGAGAGTGTTGGGAGTGTTCTTGTTAAATATTCTTTATGCAGCTTGACATGCTGAGAGGATCATCAAAACACAAGCATGTGTAAATATTATCAGAGCTTTTTGGATCGTGACAGACAGCGAACTAATGTTGGCTTACTTACTTATCTATTCAACTGCAGAAAGTGCTGCACAGGAAAAAGGGTTAATGTAATCTTGCGTGTGTGTGTGAGAGAGAGAGTATTTTACACTTACTTCACTCACTGGCTAATATTTCATGTCTGCTGGTGTCACTCTGTGTCACTATATCTCTGATTTTGTAGTTGGTCTTAGAATATAAGGATTTGTCGTGTTTTTGTTTGCATTTCCTCTATCTGGGAGGATCTTTGTAAAACTCCAGAAGCTAAAGCAGCCAGTGACTGTGAACATGTTATTTGGTGTCATGTGGGAATCTTAAGGCATTAACAGCAGAGTGGTGATGGTTTTTGAAGACTGTTGGCAGCTGCTGTATCACGTAAGGGGAATGAGTTATTTGGTCCTAGGGCAGTTACTATTTGAGCATAGTTTCAGATGTTGCTGTTGACCTGATGCTACATTTATCTTGTCATTATACTGTGGATGCTTGTTGTCAGATTTAGTTTAGTTTTAAAGGCACAGTATTTTTAATTTAAATATCCAGTGTGTAGGATGTATGTAGATTTATTGGCAGAAATGGAATATAATATTCATAACTATGTTTTCATTAGTGTATAATCACCTGAAACTAAGAATAGTTGTGTTTTCATGACCTTGAATGAATGAGCACTTCCTATCTACATCGTGGATGTATAATAAGACCTGGATACGGCGCCACCGCTCAGACCTTGCTTCCAATTCTTCAAGTGGCCACTCGCAGTATTGCAGCGAAAACCCCCCCCCTGTGGCCCAAAAAGCATTTTCCCCAACGACCTCCATTGTTGACAGGACACCTTGAACTGTAAACAAGGTCGATTACGACTCTTTCTATTATGAATTTTTGATCCATGGAAGTGTTCAATTTGTAAAAACTTTCCTCAAGCAGAGAAAGCGTTTTTAAAAATTGTGACATCATCTCAATGTAAAGTCTATGGGCTGTGTGGGAGCTTGAGGGCGGGGCCATCTGGTTGCAATCTGCAACCACACAGCTAGATGCCACTAAATCCTACACACGGGTCCTTTAAGTTATAAGTACGGGACATTACCTTCATTACAAAAGGAGATATCTGAATGACTGAATGCTGCATTATGAGTGTATGTTGCCCTGAGCATTCATATAGTGTTTGTGTGTGTTTACAGGGAGATATTGATAGAGTCTCATGGCAAAGCCCTGACCAAGATGGAGGAGGACTGCAGACAGCAAATGATCCCAAAGGTAATTCTTTACCAATACTAACAATAATTCTATTACTACTGATTACACAATAATCATAGTAACAAACAAACTCATTTGGTATGTCCAATGCCAAATTTGCAGGATCGGGACTTGTGCTGATCCAGGCTTTTTGATTTTATAGATCAGTATTGGCTATATCTGTTCCAACCCTACTGCTAGAAATGTCCCATTTTGCTCCTTTAAAACACTGGAAACACAGCAGCTGTCCAACATATTTAAATTGCCTACTAATTTTGATTCAGTCCAACATTACAGGAACTGTACACTGTGAAGCTGAATTATCTAGAAAAAAAAAAACATGACCCAGACATCCTTAGAATTAACTAAAGGTTTTTTTTCAGTGTAATCAAATTGTTCTAATGTAACTGTATAATGGCTATATGGTCTATAGATGTACTGTTGTAATTATGTTTGATGAACTCTAACAAATCAAAACATTGCTTGTACTGACTTTGGGTGCATCAGTTTTGGACTGGCAGACATTTAGTTCCAGTCTGTTGAAGTAAATAGACGCTAGGACGGCATCCAAGCCATTGTCACAGTTCAGAGGAGTTTAACAGGGAGGATCCTGTCACACACAATGTGGATAAGATTACGAGGCTCCAAGACCACCAGTCTGTTTGACACCAGATAAACTGAATACACTACACACACACACAAAACCAATCTTTGTTTTATTAGGAAAACAGTGTAGTAGTGTCTCTTGCACTGTCTGCCTGTCTGGCTGCAAGAGCGACTGAGGTTTAGTTGAACGTCACAACAAAGATGACATTTCCCCCCCCAAAAAAAGCAACACTGACAGCCCGTCCCTTCAGGCCTCCCTCCAAAGCCACTCCCCCAAAATTCTCATTACGAACATGAAGGGCAAACATGGCTATTGCTAGTTCTCACAGCTGTCAAGCTAGCAGCTTGTGGAGGCAATAAGTGCACAGGCAGAGTGCACATAGGCAGGTAGGTAGGTAGATAGACAGGTAGTCTGTCCAATCATTACATTAGGGCTGAAGGAAATGATTGGACGGGTTTATTACAATCCTGCAACAGCCACAGATACCGTTTTTTTTTTCTTTCTTTTTTTTGTCAAAGCGTTTGATTTATTGATTGCTGTTGGGATGTAATGAGAATTTCAACAAATATAACAAAAATGTATTTGAACAGCACAACCAACCATACCTTTAACATCTAATACCAGTAAAGCCACTGAAGACCAGCTAACTCACTGATCGTATTCCATTTATTCACCCCTTGAGTCAGCTTGCACTCTATGAGTGAAACATGCACCAGGACGCACGCACGCACGCACGCACGCATGCACAAACACACGTCCATACAGTTATTGTTCATTATGGGCTTCCTGGCTTATACCCATGGAAAGGAAGTGGTCACTTTTTACATTCAAATGGCAGCTGTGCACACACACATACACACACAAAAGGATATACACACACAAACCATCCATGCTCCTCACACGTACATTCACCCAGCAAAGAGGAAGTGGTGTTTTCTCATTTGATCCAACACACGCAATCTTAGCTATCTCATACAGTCTCTCAAACCACAAGCATAACACACACGCACACACAGGCTCAAACACACACACTTTCACACGACAATCTGTCTGTTTTTTTCTCTGACACCCACATCCACATCCACTATTTCTTTTTTTTTTTCACACTCGCATGCATAAATGCACACAGGCATACACACTCAGATAAACACACACAACCACAGTGATCCCAGCCCGTGGCAGTGCCGCTCAGTTTGTCTGATCTTTTAGAAAACAAGGTAGCCTTGGCCAAGCCTAACTAAAAATATGTCACATGCAACTTCGGCCCCGCTCTTTCAAGAGCCAAATCTGTTTTTTATGTCCCTGACAATTCAATTTTTGACTGCCTGAGTTTGATGGCAAGGCCAGTCACACAGCTGTCATTGTAGCACTCTGTGACAAAGCTTTGCATGACCACAGTCCCCCTCATACATTATGAAAAGGGTTAAGACATATCTATTTGGAGCTTGCACCAGCTATAATATATATAACGCAACATGGAACAATAATAATATATTTTAGAGGTTACTGTGGGTAGGACAGCATTTCTTTGAGATTAAATATATTTACAGAAGCACTGATGTGTTTTAAGAGTTAGAGTACAATGCCAAATCTTTTCATAAACCTTCCCTGACAGCCACAGAAACTTCAAAAGGTTTTCATTAGACAAATTCTTAGGTTGTGTGGGTGTTCTGTACCCAGCTGTTTGATACACCACTGCTGTCTCTGCGCTTCTTGTTAAACTCTGTGATAAAGCTTGGTGTGACCTTCCTCCTTCCTGTTTATATCATGAAGAAATCAACACTTCACGCTCTCTTTTAGGACACTGAATTAGAGACGGGTCTTAGGATGTGGGCTAGACTGAACTCCTACTTGGAGTTTTCATCACACGCTATATGTGGCCTATATGATGAAAATGCAGTAGTGCTGTCATTATTGTGTGTGAGAATGAACACACACTCTTGAACTAGTGTATCCTTTGTCTTTGTGTTTGATGTTGTAGCTGGCTGCCGCCCTGGAAAAGCAGAGAACTCAGCATACATTGCACCTGAGGGAGCAGATGGAGGAGCTTCGCAGGGAGGCGGAGTTAGAGCTGACAGTTGACAAGGAGAAGAACCAACTTCTGTTTCTACAGTACCAGCGAGATGGCGCACAGCTTCGGCAGAAGGTGCGTTGTGTTAATTGAAAATTAAAATTAAAATGACCACTGTGAGTGATTTCTTTTCTTCTTTCCTCTCCTTTGGTTGCTTCACTTCCCTCTGTGTCCACTGTCTGTTTCATCTTTGTGACTTTCTGCCTTCCAGGAATTTAAGACCAAGAGTTTCTACTTTGTTTCTGCATGTGATGCTTGTCTGATCAGCCTATGTTACTGTCTGTATTTCTGTCTGTGTTGCATTTGCGTCATTAATTCCCTTACATGCCTTACGCATCATTGGAAACACCATTATGAACACACAGTCTACAGAGACACACACAGGCATGCATGCAGACAGTGTGGATGACACTGTGGTTAGTGTCTGTGAGTACTGAGGGGGATAAAGAAGGAAGAAAGACAGAAAGAGAGAGACATTTAATCCAGACAGTGGGTTTGAGACAACAGAAAACAATGATACATTGGTTAAACTGGCTTCCCACTGTTACCCACATAACTGAAATATACAGTATATATCTGCCCACAGCAGAGTACGAGTAACAACCAAAACACAAAAATCAATAATTTGACATATAGGGATGAATTTCCATAGTGTAGTAAAACTGGAAAATTCTAGCTCTACCCCTTCAGCTCCCACTGTGTCTGGCACTGCATATTCCCCCGACCACCCACTTCCTGTGCAAAATCTAGACGAGGTAACAGAAAACATGTTGCGCCCAACATATGACACAGACAGAAACCCATTGAAGTCTCGTAACATTTATGACATCTTGATTTCCCAGTAATCTTTGCAGCAGATATCGGTGTGTCAGTGTAAAAACACAGGCTGTTCTCATACACCGTTTGTAGCTGTACCTACGAAAAGTAATGCACTTTCGACAATTCGTATGCAATCCACAATATCGCGAATCAGGAAGTATAAAAGAGAGGTCGGGGTGGATGGGTGAGTCACAAAACACTCAGACCAGTGAGTCACAAAACACTCAGACCAGTGAGTCACAAAACACTTTGTGAAACCAGAAGTTAATGTTGATTTATTTGTAACGTAACTTCCGTGCTTAAGTTATGCCACTTCTGTAGTTATTTTAACCCAAACCATGATCTTTTCCTAAACCTAAGTAAGTAGCTTTGCTGCCTAAACCTAACCAAGATGTTTCCGAGAAGACAAAAGTTTATTTTGAAAAGACTGTATGCATATAATGAGTGGAAATTGACACGTGTTGCTGGACATTCGTAGGAAAACGCACAAAAAATGAGGAATAACTTTTTGTAAGATATCATACAAACCTTTGTTTGAGGATACGTTGAAAAACAGAATGCTGAAAAGCATCATTTCTTGTGGTATTTGAGATATCATAGGTGGCGATTAATGAAATTCACGAATGAATGAGCAAAGAGCAAATCCTCCAGTTTCTTTGGTGTTTCTATCCATTTAACCGTTTTTGACAAAACACATTTAAATAGTAAGAATTCAATGAAAATGTAAACATCCACAAATTGGAATCTGTTATTTATTTTTCTCCAGCTAGAGGATAGAGAGCAGGTGCTACAAGGGCTGCAAGACGAGCTGCAGGAGGAGAGAAGAAACAGGGTAGAGCAGAGGAGGAGGATAGAGGAGGAGATACACCAGGAGCTGCAGCGCTCCCAACAGCAGGAGGCGCTACAGCTGAGCCAAGCTAAAGCTGATCTACAGCTGGTGACTGAGAGGAATGCTGAACTTCAAGAAGAGGTATGTGTGTATGTCATTGTCTGCGCATGTGTCGCCAATGTTTCTCCATTGTGTGGTGTTTAATTGTCCGCACAAGAATAAGAAAGAGAGAACAAAGTTGTCATGTAGTACATGTGAAAACAAAGAGAGATTTGCGTTTGATTTATAATATTCTACTGGTGTGTTTCTGTGCCAACGCTATTCAAACAGAGCTGAATTCAATTTAGTACGTTTGTGTTTGTGTGAGTGTGGTCACCGTAGAAGGAAGTGAGTGAGAGAGTTGAAATGGAGAGAGAGAGAGAGAGAGAGAGAGAGAGATAGAGACGGACAGAGTTAATATTTGCTTTGGCAGCAGAGTGTGAAGTGATGGATTTCTGTGCCAGCACCATCCAAATGGAGCTGAAATAAATTGTGAAACAAAAAGTGAAAAGCACATAGGGGGAAGCAGGATGAGGCGTACATGTGAAGAGCCTGAAGGCAGGAAGGAATGAAGGGTGTGTGTGTGTGTGTGTGAGGGAGTGAATGAATGAATGAAAGAGAGCGAGGGAGCAAATTATGAACAAGAACAAAAGACGTGACGGGAAGGAGAGCATCCTAAAGTGATGAGCAACAGTGACTTTGCAAGACATTTTCTGTGTATGTGTATACCTCAGTCTTTGTAGGTGTGTGTTAAGGGGAGAAGTCACGACACATCTCAGCTGTCTGACCACTAAAACACACGCACGCACGCACACACACACACACACACACACACACACACACACAAACACACAGACCTTTTGCCGTCTAGCTTTAGTTCTCATTTCTCTTAGAGTGTATCCTCTTTTTTTTGCCTTTCTTTTGCTTTCATCTACTTCATAATAAGGGAATGTGTTGTCACAACTTAGAATGAAGTTGGCCAGTCGTTTTTTGTGTAAAATTGCATTTAAAGCTGTGTTAATTCATATTTTGGTCACATAGGGGCCACAAAACATGCTGTGAACACAACAATCACATATTGTCACCATATGTAGTTAATATGGCAAATGTGCTGGCAAACAGTTGCCTATCAACACATCCAGCAAACACGGAGCAACATTAGCATTAGTTTGTGTCCAATATTTGCTCTCTTTTTAGCTCTGTTTTTGGTCTCCACCAACTTCTTAGGGAAATATCTGGCTCTTTAGCTGCTAAATGCTCCACTGTGTTCCCTTGTTAGTCTCTAACTGTGCCATTAGGTGCTGGGCAAGGCCTATTGAAGGAGGCTGAGACATTTTGTACACTTTGTAGGGCTGTTACTCAACCCGAATTAAATGATTGGATGGACTGCCTGTCTAACTGCGTGCACTCATTGCAATTCACCGGAGTCGTCCACAATCTGCTAGCTTGACAGCTGTGAGTATTAACAATAGCCATGTTCATTGTTTATGTTCATTATGATAATTGTAGGGGAGTGGCTTTTGAAGGAGGCCTGAAGCCTCAGACCATGTGTGTTGTTAACTTGGTGACTTTCTCTCTTGATTTAATGACTTTTGGAGCTAGTACTGGCAATACTGGGCTGGGATTTTTGGTTGGATAATTTAAAAAATCAAGCTTACTCTTGCTAGTTTCTCAACATTACCAACCCCAGCTTTAATATTGTAAAGTCTTAAATCAAAAACATACAGCCTTAGAATCCTAAATACACATAAAACAGTCAGCCCAGCAGCATAAGCATTTCTTGAGGGTGCCAGCAAATCCTCAATACAATCCTCAATACAATACCAGTGGAATTATAAATTAGGGGGCAAAGATCCCACTGAATAATTTATTTTGCATTGCATCCTTAACTGTTCATATGGTGCACAAATGTGACTATACTGTCCATTGTGAGCCACAAATGCAGCCACCACAGAGAATTCATTGAAGGCTGCGGGTCTTTCTATTAATCTATATCGGATAGGATGATGCGTCTAAGGTGGATGCATCGGTAATACACAAGTCAATCAGTATCACAGAAAACCCATCAATGAAGGTGGGAGTCTAGAAGTCTAGAAAGGTCATTAAGTCAAGTCAGTGCCTCCTTTCCTTTTCTCAGCACTCCTTCATCGTCCTCACTGTCTCATCCAGCTGAGCTTTGTCCTGCTGCAGTCCGACAGCCCTCTAACAGCCAACCCGCTGTCTCTTTAACCGCCTCCCTCTCGGAGAGCCTGTCCAGATAGGTTCAGCCAGTTCAAGGTGCCCTGATGCCAATTTCACAGCTGACATGCTCTTTTATGTCATTCATGGACCTTCAGTACAGCAGCTCCTTCCCCCCACCACCCTTTTCTTTCTCTTCTTTCTCATCTAATTTAAAGGGGCATTTGTTTTTTACTGTGCTGTGTCTGTAGTTTTAGAGCAGATCAATCAGTATAATCCTTTAGATGACCTTTGATTTTTCTTTCTTTCTTTCTTTCTTTCTTTCTCTCTTTATGACTTTCTAGCCTTTTAACGCTGTCCTTCAGTTCTGTCTCTAATCATCCCTCTCAGTTCTTATCTAATTCAGACTCAAGCTTCTCTCATCCTGTTCTTTAGAAAAGTTTTATTGATCTTTGGATGTTTGTATGTGTGTGTTGGTTAGAGATAATCAGGTTTCGATCATGACCTTGTGATATCGCTCTGTTGCCAAGATACTGTTGCAATTTCGAGGCATTTTCATCATTGAGTGTTGGGGCATATGGGTGACCTTTCACCCAGTCAATTTTTTAAAGATCATTCTATGAAAGAATCAATAATGACTGAACAGAAATCTGTTCTAAAATCAATTTCATTTCCACAAAAACTGAACAGAAATTAAATAAAAATCAGGATGGTAATCGTTTTTTCATTAGCTTAGAATGAGCCCTTCATATCTACATACGGAGTAGGTCCTCTTCACGCAGTCTGCCATGTTGCTCCACAATGATTCTACAGTAGCACATAGCGGACAAACCAAACCCTGGCTCTAGAGAGAGTCTTTCACATTTTTATGCTACTTGAAGCCACAGAGTGTAAAACCGTGGTGCTGCCAGTCGCCGTCTGACTTCCGTTGCTTCTAAAGTAGTGTTATTATGGTAAGGGTGGCCTTTGAGCGAGGCAAACGGCGTTACCACAGTTTTGCACTCGGCGGCTCACATTACAGAAGTCTTGGAAAGGGAGGAGTTAGCGGAGGAGTACTCAGTTGGTTGCAATCTGCAACCACACCACTAGATGCTACCAAATCCTACACACTGTAACTTTAATAGCAATACATGTGTGTGAATGTGTTTAGTCCGGCCTACCACTGGCTTTATTGACAAGATGAAGTAATTGAAATGTTTAAATTATGTGTAAATTATTATTTGCAGATGTTTTGGGGTTTTTTTCTCAGTGCTACAGTGTTTCATTTCAAACTTTTACAGTCTACCTCTCTAGCGCCAACATTACCTCCAGAAAAAGTTAATAAATAATCTTGTACAAGCATGTCATTCTATAGCTGATACAATACGGAGATGAAGTAGGAAATTAGTAAAGCTTAGATGTGTAAACATACTCTGGTGGTGCCCCATTCAGTCTGAATCCCTCTCCTCTCTCACTGCTTTGCTTTGTATTTTCCTCTCTGCCCCCACCCAAACTCTTTCTCTCTGTCTTTCTTTCTTTATGTTGTTTCTCTGTCTCGTCTCCCTCCCCCTCGTCTCCCTCTCTGGCTTTGTTGCAGATAGACCACGGCAAGAGGGAAAGGTCACTGTGTCTGGGGGAAAAGACACCTGACCTTTAACCTCCCACTAATAGCACTGAGGTCACACAACAAACAACACATGCAAGGTCAAAAAGTAGTGTGTTTGTGTGTGTATCTGTGTATTATATGTTTTAGCTACATTTGGGTGTGCTAGTCCCACTTAATGCAAGCATAAAAGCATGCACTTTGACGGTTGATTAGGGTCTCCGACTGTGCTTTCTGCGTGTGTGTGTGTGTGTGTGTGTGTGTGTGTGTGTGTGTGTGTGTGTGTGTGTGTGTGTGTGTGTTGGCGCTGGAATGTGGTTTACAGTGTTAGATTAAAAGCAGGGGCTCTGTGGGTCTGCGTGTGACTTCCATCTAATAGCCCTGTAATCCTGCTCTCACTAGGAGCCCCTAATGATGGCCGTCTCTCTCTCTACCGCTAGACTGGCATGCAAGACATCACACGCATACACACGCACACATACGCTGGATCTAACACATGCCTGCCTATAAACAGGGCGGAAGGAGACTCACACTCCAAGTCTTGCATACTGTACACACATACAGAAAGGAAGTGGCCAAGCACATGTGTGCAAACTGTCACACACACTCTCACAATAATTGCATACAATGGCATAAGGCGTGACACACTACACATGGAACATGGATATCGTGGCATATAGGCACCTATAAACACATACACATATGTTGACAATTACAGACACATAAAAAGAAAACTATGCGCAAAATATGAGCATAAAAAGAGAGTATATATATACACATTTACTACAAGTCTTTCATCATTTGGGATTTGGGATTTGGGAATCTCACGACCAGATTTGGACGTGCACGCACAGAGACTGTAGAGCTTTATGTATTTTACATTGACAAACAGACAGACATGGGAGACACAATGTCACTCACATTCTGCACATACTAACAAGTCAAGAGTGTTCCTCACAACACATGTGCACACATTGATCCGCACCTGGCAGTAGAGCAATACATACTATATTTTACCCTCAGAATCACACACACAGCGCCCAGTAAGGCAACATATGTTTTGAATCATGCCTTAAAGGAATACCTCACCCCAAGAATGATCATTTGTATATCAAATACTCACCATGTGTTACCTTGAATTCTTGATGAAAACTTTGTTTTTCTTGCATAACTCCACGGCGAACGGAGACTCCAAAAATTGATAAAATCCTTGATGGACTAAAGGAAATGTGGGCGGCGTTTAACAACAACATATGGGCTCCGCCGCAGGTTCAACATGCTGAATTGGCCGAAAAACCTCGGGCAGACTAGAGCCGACGGTGCGAAACACACCGCAAAACCTCACCAACGACCACAAACTGTCCAACAAAGTTAAATTGATTGCCAATAAAACCAATTGATCCATTGACATAATGATCAGATTCAATACACTCAGGGGTTTTGCTGCTGCAGCCTTACTTGGTCTGGTATGACCAGTAGCTTATGGTGGCTAATGGCAAATTTTAGATAGATACTGCTGTATAACTGGCATCTTCTACTTGAACTACTGGAACTATGTAAATATATTTTGGCATTTATCATTATTCTGTAATTCTCACATGCTGAACAGCAGTCACGGTGTTGTTTTGTTGTTTTAAAAGAACATACTGTATGTGCCATATGTGACAGTTAATAACATATGCAGTGTACATTACATTAGACTGCCAACAGGAATCTGCCTGAATTTTTTATTCAGTATCTGTTCAATTCTGGCATTTAAGGTTGTCACCCGACCGTTTTGGGATGCATACAACACATATCTGTTATCAAACAGCAGATGGTCGAAATGACGTAAACCATTCAAATGGCACGTGTTTGTAATTAAATGAGCCAGTGAGCAGTGTTTATGGCCATGCGCCATATTGGTAGAAAAGACATGTGAAATGATGAGAAAGCTATGATGGGCCCTGCTCAGGACTTGAAGTGAGCAGCTTTCCTTTTCTGTCTGGCTGTCACGTAACAAGAGCTGTAGCTTGTTTTAATCAGATTTGATTCAGTGAGCGAGGCTCTATTTATCAGGAGGCCTAAAGATGTAAACAATATAATGAATCACATGTTAACCTCCCAACACCAACATTTTTTGTGTATTTTGTTGATTCTGGAAAGAAATCAATACATCTGCATCTGTATGAATAGTTCATGTATATATATTATATTTGAGTCTGTAGCTTGTTGTGTCTGTATGCTATTCATTGGCGATTATGTATTTTTTTCTTTATTAGTGCTTGATCCTGTGCTGTAAGTGCTATTAATAGGATAGTGGATTAATAGTGGAGTGCTGTGACTGTGTTAGGGCGGCTTGCTTGGCTGAGTGGGTCTTGTTGACCGAATCTTTTTGATTATGTCAGTTTCTCAGTGTCAGCGTGCTGCTCAGAATGACGACTTTTATCTTCAGCATCCAAATTGTGTATCTCTCACTAAAAAGAATGTCAATCTTAAGATATTAGTAGTTTTTTCGCACAAATTGTAATTTTTATATTTTCTGTTAATGTACCAGTTAAACAAACGAGATACAACATGTAAATAAGTCAGTTTTAGTGTTGGTAAGTGTGTTTTTGATATTTGGACAGAGCTAGGCTAGTTGTAACCTCCAGGTCTGAGAAGTGAAACCAATGCAGAAATGCTTTGAACTTATATTCTTTCCAATATCCAGCAGGGGGCGACTCCTCTGGTTGCAAAAAGAAGTCTGATTGTATAGAAGTCTATGAGAAAATGACCCTACTTCTCACTTGATTTATTACCTCAGTAAACATTGTAAACATGAGTTTATGGTCGTAATCGCTAGTTTCAAGTCTTCTTCAATACAGCATGATGTTTATTTAGTAAATTATGGTCCCATTTAGAGTCAATTAGACCATGAAGCGGGGTATGCTTTAGGGCGTAGCTACCTTGTGATTGACAGGTCGCCACCACGACATTGTCCGGTCTGGGAGTTGTCCGTGTCTTCGTCTTAGAGCTCTTACCCTTTCACAGTGTGTTTTCCGTTCATAAAAGTTAATTATAACCTCTTTGGTCGCCTAAAAATGTCTTATTCAGCGTTTGGTTGTACTTCGCTCCACCCTCTCGCGTCACTTCTGGTTGCAAAAAAACAAGATGTCGATGGCCAAAATGTTGAACTCGAGGCTTCAAAACGTGAATCCACAAACCAGTGGGTGATGTCACGGTGACTAGGTTCACTTCTTATATACAGTCTATGGTTTTCTGTCTTTATGCTAAGCTACAATAAACACGACCTGACTCCAGGTCTGTACTAAACTCACATATGCGTTTATATTGATTTCTCTTCTCATTCTCAGAAAGAAAGCGAATACACTTATTTCCCAAAAGTTATCCTTTTCTTGGCTTGAATACTACACATGAAATGACTTTCTGAAATGCTATTTCTTGTTCTGCCCCCTCTTTATCTCTCTTACCACCCTCCAGGTGGCGTTACTCCAGGAGACAGTAAGAAGGGAGTGTGAGGAGAGGGAGGAGCTGACTGCTGCTCTGTCTCAAGCTCAAGAGGAGCTTCTTAGGCTGCGGTCCCTGGCGTCTCATCAGGGCTCCTCCCGGTCTTCTCCACAAAACCCCATGGAGAGTCAAACTCCCCCGGGGAACAAGCAATTCCATCTCCATAGTCAAACCCGGATACCTCTCACTCGCTCTTTAAACTCCCCAAACACACTGCGACCCTCACCTGCCTGCACAGACAAAGACAGAGGCCAAGGCGCAGGAGATGGCGGAGGAGCAGGGAGGAGTTTTGAGTCTTGGAATCGTGGTGGAGAAAAAAGACGAGAGGGGACATTGCCCATACTGAAGGCCAGCAGTACAGTGAGCGAAGTCAAACGTAAGGTCAGTTTAGCGATGGAGAGGAAGGAGAGACGGTAAAAAGCAATCTGAATGAAGGACCATATGCTGTATGTATTACACGTAGACTGTATATAAAAATGGGCGACGCATCTCCACTTCCTCCCACTGTACAGAAGTGAAGCCAAAATATAATAAATAAATATAACTGATAACTTGAGATTCAAACATAATCTGGGGCCAGAGTTTGCGCAGAAATGATTGGGCGGTTGCGTTGCGGTATCGAGGTCACCCAAACCAATCACGCGCCAAACATGCCCGCATTTTTCAGCTGAGAAACTACCTAAATTTACATAAACCATCTTTGGTAAAAATGTATATGACGTTTACTTTTAGTTTGGCCCATGTCCCATCCACCAACAAGGAGGAGGTGGGATTTATGACCTATACTGCAGCCAGCCACCAGGGGGGCAATCACGATGTTTTGGCTTCACTTTTTAGGGAGCTGTCATGTCGTCCATCTTTATATACGGTCTATGATATTACATAACAGTTATTGCACCTGTTTAGAAATATTTAGATTTATTAATCATATTCATTTTTGTTGTTCCCATAGAATTTAATAATATATGCTATTTAGTAAAATATCCCTCTAATTAACTAACTCTAAAAGTCACACACACACACACACGCACGCACGCACGCACGCACACACACACACACACACACACACACACACACACACATACTTACGTACACACAAATACACACTTTATAAACAAGACACAACTTCTGAGCCCTGCTCGTACAGCAGTAAACTCCCCAGACACACTCTCTGACAGACATGCACTTGTTTTCTCACAACCTGACTCACGCAGCCTCCGTGGCACGCACAGGATTTCACAGACAAACACCCACGC